>JBCNYH010000014.1:15554035-15565091 GCA_039654325.1 Tandanus tandanus
TATATATATATATAAAACTGGGTGGTTTGATACTAAATGTATTATGTTCTATGTTCTATATTAAGCCATCTATTGAGGTCGCACAAGCCAGTGCACTCTTAGTGCAGGTCTCAAGCTCGTAGGAAGGGTTGCATTAGGAAGGGTATCCGGCATAAAAACTTGTGCCAAATTAAACATGCAGATTCAAGCCAGAATGTTCATACCATACAGGCCTAGGTCAACAACGACCACCACTGGTACTGTTGGCCAGTAGGGTACTGGTGGAATTTGGGCTACTGTTGGGCCATGGAGAAGAGTAGGAAGACACACCCAGAGACAGCAACAGATGGAGCGGAAAATGGTAGACATGTCATGTGTACGAGAGACCAGTTGGAAAGGGAATAAGGCCAAAAACATTGGAGGTGGTTCCAAGTTATTCTACTATGGTGTGGACGGAAAGAGAAATGATGTAGGTGTAATCCTGAAGGAAGAGGTCATCAGAAGTGTCTTGAAATTGACAAGAAAGTCTGACAGAGTGATGAGTGTCAAGCTAGAAATTGAAGAAATGATGTTGAATGCATGAGATAGAGATGATGATTAAGGGATGGGCAGTCCCATAAAAAAGTGGCATGGGGAGGAACACAGAAGGGCAGGTGGTGGTAGATTTTTTGAAAAGAATGGAAATGGCAATCGTAAATACATAATTTAACAAGAGGGATGAAAACAGAGTGACATATATGAGTGGAGGAAGGCGATTGTAGGTAGACTGTGTCCTATGCAGGAGACATCCTCAAAGTGATTAGTAACTGTAAGGTGCTGGCAGGGGATAGGGTTGCTAGACAGCATCGAATGATAGTTGCAGAATGATGTTAGAGGTGAGGAAGGACAGGAGAGTGAACAGTGAACCAGAAACCAGATGGTGAGGAAGACTGCCCTATGAAATTTAGAGAGGAGGTAAAATAGGCATTAGGTAGCAGTCAGGAAATGCTGGATGACTGGATAGCTACAGTAGTTGGAGTGAGGGAGAAAGCTAGGTATTTGGGGTGGCACCTGGACCGAGCAAGGAGGACAAAAATGCTTGGTGGTGGAATTAGGAAGTTCAAGAAAGCATCAAGGATTAGCAAAAAAAAATAAATAAATAAGTGGGACACCCAGAGAAATGAATAAAGCAGAAAAAAGTGCAAAGATATGTGGCACAATTTGAAAAGAGAGGTGGCAAAAGTTAAGGAAGAGGCATTTAATGAGTTGTATGAGAAGCTGAACAAAAAGGAAGTATTTATTACAACTGGTTAGGCAGAGGGATCTAACAGGAAAAGGTGTAACTAAAGAATGCACTACTAATGTGCTGACAAGTGAGGAGAGTGTGCTGGGAATTTTGAGCAGTTCATAAATGATGAAATTGAGAGAGAAAGAGAGAGAGAGAGAGAGAGAGAGAGAGAGAGAGAGAGAGAGAGAGAGAGAGAGAGAGGTGGTTGGAGAATTTGGGGATAGTGAACCATGAAGTACAAGAGATTAGTAAGAATGAAGTAAGAGCTGCTATGAAGAGGATTAAGAGTGGAAAGGCAATTGGCCCGGTGATATACCACTGAAGGCATGGAGATGCCTAGGTGAGACAGAAGTGGAGTTTTTAATCAGACTGTTCAACAAAATTTTTGAATGTGAGAAGATGCCTGAGATGTGAAGAAGTGTTCTTGTATCAATTTTCAAGAACAAGGAAGATGTGCAGACCAGCAGTAACTACAGAGGCATGAAGTTGATGAGTCACACCGTGAAATTATAGGAAAGAGTAGAGGTGGTGATCTGTGAACGGCAGAATGGTGTCATGCCATGGAAGCCACCACAGATACCATATTTGCTTTGAGTATGTTGATGGAGAAATACAGGAAAGGTCAGGAGTTGCAACACGTATTTGTGGACTTGAAGAAAGCATTTCACTGAGTGCCAAGAGGAGGAGTTGTAATACTGTATGAGGAAGTTAGAAGTGGCAGAGAAGTATGTGAGGGTGATATAGGATATGTATGAGGACAGTGTAACAGCAGTAAGGTAGGAATTATGGACTGGATTAAGGTGGAGGTAGGATTGTATAAAGGATCGTGTCTGACCCCTTTCTTGCTTGCAATGGTCATGGACTGCTTGATGGATGAGATCAGACAAGAGTCTCCATGGACTATGATGTTTGCGGATGAAACTGTGATCCATAGAGAGAGCAGAGAACGAGTGGAGATGAGTCTAGAGAGGTGGAGGTACAGTATGCACTGGAGAAAAGCGGAATGAAAGTCAGCTGGAATAAGACAGAGTACAATTTCTTGAATCAGGAGAGGATGACGGAAGAGTGAGGCTACAAGGAGTAGTGGTGATAAAGGCTGATGGATTTAAATACTTGGGGTGAACTATCCAAGGTAATGGAGAGTGTGGTAGAGAAATAAAGAAGAGAGCGTAGGCAGGGTGTAATGGCTGGAGAAGAAGGGCTGGAGTGCTTTGTGATAGAAGGGTATTTGCTGGAGGGAAGAATAAGGTTAATGAGACAGAAGTGAGGCCACCAATGCGGTATGGTTTAGGCAGCGATGAAGATGCTGCCATTTTCTCCTTGAGTGACAAGTATGGGCAGAATGAGAAACAAATGTATTAGAGGGATAGCACACATAGGACGATGTTTGGGGATAAAGTGAGTGCCAGATTGAAATAGTTTGGGCATGTGTGGAAGAGGGATGAAGGGCATATTGGTAGAAGAATGTTGAGGATGGAACTGCCTGGTAGGAGGAGAAGAGAAAGGCTAAAGAAAAGATTTATGGATGTGGTGGGTAACTGGAGTGACACTGAAGCATGCAAAGGACAAAGCTAGAATGGAAAAGGATTATACACTATGGCGACCCCTAATGGAAGCAGCCAAAAGAAGAAGTGTTGTGTTTTATGTTTTACATATCTAGATGTAAATACCAGGAAATTAAAGCTAAAACCTTTTTATCTTTTGATCTCACAGACAGTGTCTTCAGTGCACAGCAAAAACAATGAATTTAACTTTGTTGTTCCTGTACTTTTGAAGATGCCTGCATGTGCCTGTATTATAATCCTTTTTCCTTTATATCTCCTTCCAAGCCTACATTGAAGATGTTGCCCGCTGTGTGGACCAGAGCAGACGGCTCATCATCGTGATGACGCCAAGCTATGTGGTGCGGCGTGGCTGGAGCATCTTTGAGCTGGAGACGCGTCTGCGCAGCATGCTAGCGAGCGGTGAGATCAAGGTGATATTGATAGAGTGTGCCGAGCTGCGCGACACCATCAATTACCAGGAAGTCGAGGCACTTAAGCACACCATCAAGCTGCTCACTGTCATTCGCTGGCCTGGGCCTGAGGGTAACAAACTTGGAAGCAAGTTCTGGAAGCGGCTACGCTACGAGATGCCGTTCAAGCGACGTGAGCGTGCGCTCTCGCATGAGCTTTCACATGAGCTCTCACATGAGCAGGCTCTGGATGCTGGTGAGCTTCAAAGTGTCTCAGCTCTGTCGATGGCCACTGCCGCCTCCACAGCTGTGGCCGCCGCGCGACCTGAGTTGCGCTCTGCCTTCCGCAACAGCAGCTGCCAAGCTCCACTAGGACAGAAACACTATTACCGCAGCTATGGGTATGATGTGCCACCGCTGGCGACGCTGGGCACTCATCATACTTACTGCAACATTCCTATGACTCTGCTGAATGGACAGCGCACACAAGGCAAAGCACAGCGCACTGAGCAGCAGCAGCAACTGGAGGAACAACATGCCAATAATGCCATGTTGCCACTGCTACCACGTGAGACGAGCATCTCCAGCGTCATCTGGTGACAGAGAAGGACTTTTTTTTATATAGCAACAGTCTTTCAAACCTTGTTGACACTCTTCTTAGAAATGTAAGTGATAAAAAAGACAAAACCAGATAATATAGATTGCTGGTGAACTTAAATTCACAGGAATAAGCAAAATAAGTGCAGGAGCACTGAACCTGAATATCATTTATGTGATAATGTGTGAGTGCAAAGGTCTAGAAAAACACAGAGAAGCTGCTGCGTTTCAGACCTGCACACACACACACACACACACACACACACACACACACACACACACACACACACACACACACACAGTCTGAAACTTAAGGAATACAGGGTCATGTACATATATTTGACATTTCTACATTTCTTTGTAGCATTGGTATTTTTTCAGTTCTCATTTTCATTTACTTTTTTACCATCCAAATGTTTTGTATCTAACTTTTAAATTATCATCATTTTTTTTTCCTCAAGAAGAGAACTGTAAGGTTAAGATTTTTTTTCCCTTAAATTGTAGTTTGAGAGGATTTTTTTTTTCTTTTGTAATATGTGTTTTGAGATTTGTGGCTTTATGATGTTTTCTTTAAGAGAACACCATTGTTCTGTTGATTTTTTTTTTTTTCCTTTGGCTGATTGTTGAACAGTGGGTATCTCAGTTTTTAAAGACTCTTGAACAAAACTCAATTATGCAAAAAGTGCAAAAGCCTGGGAGCTAATTTTTTTTCCTGAAAAAAAAAAACAAACAAAAAAAAATATACAAACAAACAAAAAAAACAAAATGACCAAGCAGAAGACACGAGAGAGGAAGCAAAAAGCCTCAATATGATGATCCAGTGTCTCTGTACACTCTCTCTCTCTCTCTCCCTCTCTCTCTCTCTCTCTCTTTCTCTCTCACACACACACACACTCTCTCTCTCTCTCTCTTTCTCTCTTACTCTTATGAAATATTAATACTTTCTATCAAAAAGAGAAAACCAACAGCTTTGCTGTTTAGCTTGATAGTAAAAAATATTCACCACTAAAAAGTCTGTATATTATTTTAAAAGAAAGAAGTATATTTTTATAACAAAAAGAATTTGCTTGGAAAGACTTCATTGAATTCATGAAATGTCATTTCACTAATCAGAGGTTTAGAATGATTTGTTTGCATAAAAAAAACTACCTTTCATTTGAAAGATAAAAAGGGTGAAAGTATTTTCATTTGTTTTTGTCAAAGTCTTAAATCAGGGACGGGTCAGTGGGAAAACGGGGAAAAGTCTATATTTGTGTTTTTATCTTGCCTATGGCGACAATGTCATTTCTGAGTGTCATAGCTACTAGATATGTGTTCAGTTTATAATATAAATATATAACTATATATTTGCAAAATATCTCATATCATCATCACCATCAAACCCAACCCATATATCTGGGTCATGCTTATTTCCATTTACTACTGAAGACCTTTATTCTCCAGTTTAGTGCCTCCCTACACCCTCGCATATACTTCCTGCTGCATAACAAGGCAGCATCTCTGAATTTGCCATGGAGCTGAATTGGATATGTACTCACTGCTGTTTTTGAACTAAGTACATCCTTTTTAACATTTGAACAATTTGAACAAGTATACAGTTCATCCACTTCAATACAGTGTCTGTAAATATACGTGATATACCTGATCAAATCTAAGGAAAACAAGTACACTCCGAGAGTGCAAACCTCCACCAAGCAAGAGAACGGAAACTTCCACCTCATATCACCAATATGACAAAAAACCAAATGTCAAAAATCATCCTCATCAGAGTCTTCCGTGTCCAAAATCCCACCTCTTCTAGATATTTTATGAAAATCTACATATAATGTTTTGCGGTTAACATTAACCCTGCTTTTACACTGCGGCATGATGTCCGCGATTTTCACAATTTAGGAGACTTGTGATATGCGTGGGGGTCACGGGATCGAATTGTGATGATCTTGAGGAAACTTGGTGGATTTGTGATGATAACGCAGATCGTGGCAACATTTTTGACAGTCAAAAATTTTTCCACAAATATTACAATGTCTTACGATGTGACACTAATCGAGAAAGAACGTGGGGTGCGTGGTAGAGCGCATAAGAGCTTAATAGACCTTAACAGACCTAACAGACCTTAACAAAGCATAACATACCTTCGTAGGGGATCTTGATGAACTTGGGTTAGAATTAGGGTTACGATTTTTTCAAGTTTCATCTCTTAAATGCACCCTGCCTCCTTTTTAGACCCCAATTGTGCTCCAAGCATGCTTATAAATCGTGGAGGTCAATGCTTTTTTGAATCGCGAAGATCATGGACACCGTGCCCCAGTGTAAACCCAGGGTAAGTACACAGCACACCCTGCTGGGTTTGCTGTAATACCACACTTACAAAAAAAAGGGCCCTATCTCACACCATTAAAGAATCTTTTTAAAAAAATTCCTGGATCAAAAATTCGATCTGGATCATCTTCAAAATCTAATGAAGTCTTCCTTGTCCAAAGCCCCAGCTCCGGTAGAAATTTTATGAAAATCCAAACCTAATGTTTCATAAAATCCTGCTAACAAACACACACAATCTGAGGGTAAAATATAACCTCCTTGACGGACGGAGAATGTTTGACCATTCTTCTTTCAATTGAAAGATGTTTGATGTACTGCCCTTTTCAAATCTGGGCTTTGACTCGGCCATTCCATAACTCTCTTCCCTTTTTTCCGAGCCATTCATGAAAGGTTTACTAATGTACTCACGATCATAATCCAGTTGAAAGGTCGACCTCTGGCTCAATGCCAACTTTCTAAGAAATCCCCACACATTATCATCAAACACAGTTTCATATGATACAGAATTCATAGTTCAATCAATGACCATTGCCCTGCCCATTCCCTGAAGCAGTGCAGGAGCCCCAAACCTTGCTCACACCATGCTTTACAGTTGGAATAGATTTTCAGAATTATGGCTTCTAATGCATAATTCTAATTATTATTTCTAAGAAAATTACACAACAATAAGGATATTAGAGAAAAAAAAATATTAACCACCCTGCTGAAAAACTGTTGATCCTGATCAGCTCCCAGCTTCCAAAACTCAGTAGGGGATCAATCGAGTTATTTTTCAGCTTTCTAATTCATTTGGTAAACTGGCCAGACCAAAATGCATGAGATCCAGAGTTTTCAGCAGGGTTGACTATGGCCAAGCAACTCTATCTTTGATTTATCTATTCAAAGCACATAATTCTAAAAGGCCTGGTCTATGCCAAAATGGTCACTGGCAAATTGTAGTCTTACTCCCATGCAGGTCAAATTTGTCCAGTCTCTTTCTGAACTCAAGCCGAACTTGCTGGAGTGGCTAGTCCTGGAAAAATCGTCAGTCATCTGAAATCTTGTAGATAATTTTCCTTTCAGTGGATTGTTTTATTTCAGATCATTTTAAAAAAAATTTTAATCCCTTGCCAGGCATCGACAGTCTTTTGTTCTGAGGGAATTTTAGACAGCTTTTTAGATCTTAGCTGAAAAACATCACACACTTCAATAGCAAAGAGAAGACCAAACCCAAAATGTCAGGTTGAAATAAGACATGCACCACATGATGGCGGTTCTAATCAAAGGCGCCTAATTTGGAAAACCTGATTTTATGTTATAACCTTGAACTTGTGATAAATTTAAGGATGTAGTACTTCTGTAAGGGATCTGTTAGAATTGTTTGTTGGTTTATTTATTCAAATTATGTATTTTATTTTTCTGAGTATATCCCCTGTATCTCTAGACATTGTGAAATGTTTGCTTGTGCAAATATATATATTTAAATTATTGTATCATGTAGGCTGGGTGATATGGGGAAAAATATTATCACAATTTATTTTTAATATCACTTGATCTCATTATGTATCACAATATAAATCAAATCACTGTTTCTGTCAATCGTAAAAATTATGTTGTACTTCAAAGTGAAATGTGAGAAAATCACATGTTAATTTTCGCTTAAATTAGAGCTTACTAATATTGGTTAATATTGCTATTTATTACAATATATAATTTGATAATTTGAATTTAAGGAGTATCATGATGATGCATGAAACTAGGGCTGGGCAGTATGAACTAAAAAATATCATTGTCCATTTTATTCAGTTATCTGAATGAATGGTCATATCACAATATGATTATTTGGAGGTATATTACCCAGCCCTACTGTCATGGCGTTAATCCCTCTCTGAGCTTCATCTTTGGTGTAGAATAGAGGATGAAATTAAGTTTCACTGACAAACTCCCCACATTTTCACCTACAGACACAAAACGGCCAGGCCTGCGCTCCACAATATGAAACATCATGTTGATTCAGAAGTGGCTCACATGTGTAGGTCCAACTGATATTATTCTTCTGATTTTTCAAAAACAAAACCTGTTCTAAAAGCCAGGGGAAAATATGATATTTAATAAATCATTTAGGTCCATTTTCGAATATTATTCCTAGATTAGCAACTTTGTAAAGCCAACTATCATGAGAATAAGCAAAAAGATTACTTTTAATTCACTATTTCACTCCATCTTGCTTGTTAAAATTTTAGTGCATTTTCATTGAGACTCGGTTGTGTACATCCATGGCTTCATGGAAGGCTGCATGGGGCAACCAAGCTTTAGGGTTAATCTAGGATCCAGCTGTTTCCTTCCACATCCCTTACCTTTTAAAGATAAGATGCATAGCTGGTCTTAGAGCTGCCTCCAAACGGCACTTCCACCATTCTTACCACCTTACAGCCTCGTTGTCAGTCGTGCTGGAGCACTGTGTTAGCAGCAGCGTTTCCGTGCGTGATTGCGCTATCAGACATTCTACAGCTCTGTCAGTTTTGGATGTTAATCTAAGACGAGCTTTACAACTGTATTTCAAATAGGAAAAACCAAAGCTGTTCAGCATTAGAGTCAGCATGTGCAGGGCAGTGGAATAGTGGATATGTGATAAATCACTTTTTCTTTTCTTTTTTTTTAACATGTATTTATTGTTGTTTAAACAGAAGTGATAAATCCCAGGTTATGACAGAGAATGCAGTATTATCCAGAATCACATCATTTACTATAAATACTTTGGTCATGATCCAGTATTTGTTTCATGTTAAAAGAGTGGTGATTATAATACAAAAAGACAAATGATATGCAAAATTATGTAAATTAGAGAATGGATAGGAAACAGGGTTGTCTCGATTTACTGCTCATCAAACAAACATTTGAATTTTTATTTTATTTTATTTTTTCTTTAATGACTCTATTAAACACTTCAGTATTACCATATTTGTTTTCTGTGTTCTATGTTCTATGCTGGAGGTAGACTTCTATCTCCGAGTTGCTGTTCTGCTAAATTAAGCAAATGTGTTGAATGTTAAACTGCCAGAAAGATACAGCAGAAGCCTGATGGAATTCAGAGCGCACTGCTCATTATTCATTATTTTCATAGCAATTCAGTCAGATTTTCATTTCTTGTAGCATTGCTTATATTTATCATAAAAATTTAAATGGAAATAAGATCTAAGACAATCCAGGCACATTCAGAAAATGGTAGGTAAGGTAAGGTAAGTCTATGTGGGCTTTTTACACCCGAGCCTAGTGGCTCATCAGGCCGGTGCTTATTCCCGGTTTCTGTAGTATGAAGCGACTAGGAGTTCAACTCCTGGATGGGATGCTAGTCCATTGCAGGTTACCTTCCCTGTATTTTTTACTGGTACCCATTTATACTGCTGGGTGGACAGAGGCACACTTGTGGTTAAGACTTTGCCCAGGGGTCTTAGCACGGTGGGGGTCTAACAGGGATTTGAAGCCATGACCTCCTGATCATGAGCCCAGCACTCTAACCACTATGCCACCAGCCCCACATTCAGAAAATACCAGCGTTTAAGTTAGTGGTAAATTCCCTTAACATATGATACAGAAGAAACTGAAAAAGGCTGTATATATAGTATAGTGCAGATTATTCCTGACACATTCATAACTCTAAAGACACTCGAGATTAAGATGTGGATTTTTTTATAGTGCTGTTTTTTAATTGTTTTTTTCTTAAACAGCACTTCCAATGCCAAAAGAAGAGAATATTATTATTATTATTATTATTATTATTATTATTATTATCCCCCAGTGCTGCTAACTGGGTTATCAAAGGCCAGCCATATATGTCACTGTCTGTGGTGAGAGGCATGTAAAACAACCATTACTGACTTTCGAAAAGAGGAGGCTGCATTGCCATCAGGGTGTTTCTGCCCTGCGAAGACCTGGCAAGCTGTCCAGGGTGTACTCTGCCCTTGCCCAGAGTCGGCTGAGATGGGCGCCAACCTCCCCGCAACCCTAATGAGGATTAGGTGCTTCAGAAATGAATGAATGAATGAATGAATGGGTGTTATTATTATTATTATTATTATTGTTATTATTATTAACCTTAAAACATTTCATTTTCTAATTTATCCTTTATTAGGAAGGCAGAAGCCCAATGGACTCTGGACAAAGGCGGGGTGACATAAAGATAAAGTGATCTTTATTGTCAACTGTTGCATGAACAATGAAAATCAGTAACACGAATAGCTCGCCAGACCATCGCAAAGCTAACACACACAAACATCTATTCACATTCACATTCACACCTTGGGGCAATCAAATATATCAAATTAGCCTAATGTGCTTGTCTTTGGACTGTGGGAAGAGACTGGAGCGCCCGGAGAATGCAAACTCCACAGAGAAATGGCCTTTGCTGAGCCCAATAATTGAACCCAGGACCTTCTTGCTGGGAGTCAGACGTGTTAACCACTTTGCTACCATTATTATTATTATTCATTCATTTATTAAGTGAAATGATTAATCCTACTAGGGTCGCAGGGAGGATGGAGCCTATCTCAGCTGACTTTGGGCAAAGGCGGGGTACACCCTGAACAACCTATTATTATTATTATTATTATTATTATTATTATTATTATTATTATTATAACTTTTTCATTAACTAACTGTTGTATGAGTTTAGCATTACTGAATGAGTGAGTGTATTCAGACATCAACACACATCAGTAGTTAGTATTAAAACGGATAAATGAACCAATCAGAATTTGGATCTGCTATTAAATAAGAACGAATATGCTGAGTTTTGTCCCAAAATTGTGTGAAACACTTCTTGAAAATCTGTTCCACCTACCAGTAGTGTGTAAAATTGACAGATGGAGACAGCACACACACAGACACACACACACACACACACACACACACACACACACACACACACACACACACACACACAGAGAGAGAGAGAGAGA
>JBCNYH010000014.1:15578231-15590166 GCA_039654325.1 Tandanus tandanus
ACACACACACACACACACACACACACACACACACACACACACACACACACACACACACACACACACACACAAAATCGAGACGTGCCTACTGTTCATGTCTTTGGACTGAATCCTAGGGTTTTCCTGTGAAATCACTCCATATCAAGTGCCTAGTGTCTCTTAAGCTGCGACTACCCAGGAAGTGATGAGCAACAAGTGACCCTGCAAAGTCACTGAAAGCTTTTTGCATTGTGCAATGCCTTCGGATGTCTGTGCAACGCATTATAACGTCAATTCATAGAAAATGAAAAAAGTCCATGATCAAGTGAAAAAAAATGGCAGAAGGAATACGATTTTAATCTTCTTCTCAAACACACACACACACACACACACACACACACACACACACACACAGAGAGAGAGAGAGAGAGAGAGGAAGAGAGAAAGAGAGAGAGAGAGAGGAAGAGAGAAAGAGAGAGAGAGAGAGAGAGAGAGAGAGAGAGAGAGAGAGAGAGAGATAGAGAGAGAGATTATGTCCGACATGTTTGGAGTTACTTAAAACTTACAGATTTATCACGGCCCATGTTGTCTGTGTCTGCGTTGACAGTCGCCATTTTGTTTTGATAGTTCTGTGCTCTTGCCTCTAGATGGTCTTCAGATCTTCATACCTGGTGCAGGGGTCACTGATACTTGTGTACAGAAGTAAGCAAATAGTTTCAGAAAGACATGATTGCAGATTCTATTTTATTTCCATGGCACTGTATTTCATGTATATTTGAAATGCACCCCTTTAAGATATGTGTAAACAATTGTTTTGTACATTACAAGTCTTAAAAATGCAAGTTGTGGCTCCCGGGTGGTGCATCGACAAGGTGCGTGACTATTAACCCGGAGATCGCAAGCTCGAATCCAGGTTGATGCCACAGCCATCCGTAACCGGGAGTCCATTGGAGATAATTGGACGAGCTCTCACGGGAGGGAGGAATGGCATACGCTGTCACTCACATCAATCACCAGCCAATAATGGACGTCTGTGAGCTCATTCGTACGATGGGGCGGATAGCGCTCTTCCTCCGAGTGAGTTAAGCCGCCCCCAAAATACGCATTCGCAGCAGCAAAGAAGCAGACAGCAGCATTGCATGTCATGCAGGATCATGCTTACACCCCTCCCTGGTTAGTGGTGTTCGTGTGATAGGGAAGGCAATACCTGAAGGGGGAATTGGATACCACTAAAATTAGAGGAGAAAATGGGGGGGGAAGGCAAGTTGTCACTGTGATAATTCCATAAGTAACCACCTGTATTGTCTAATTGATTTATTTTTTTAATATACTTTCTTTCTTTTCGTTGTATTTTATTCAGGAGATGATTATAACAACCACTCCTACTGCTGTTTGCTATCCACTCAATAAAACACATCACACTTTCATTCTGAATTGAACAGCTCACATGGTGATTTTAGTATATTTTCTCATCCCCATGAAATGAATTCTTGACCACTGCCAACACCTGATGTGTTTCTAAATTGTTTTCAAACACGTGCCTGACTTGCATCAGGTGCAGAGGATAGGTGTTGATTTTAAGCAGCATTTCATCGCTGTGAGATGAAGCAGTGCTGCACAGTGGCGTGTGCAGAATGCATCAAGAAGATATGCCTGAAATATCTTCTATAGATGATAGAGATCATGCAGAATGAAATGAAGCAGCAGCCAATTTTTAGCAGGTGGCCTTGAGTTTGAAACGTGTTTTAGAATATCTTACCATTAGGCGCTCTTCTTCCTGGCCTTATGATCTCTAACCATGACGCATTCCTTGGACATTCACAATAGGGGGCTCATTTTCTCTTGTCCAATATCAGACCATGAGTGATTTTAACTCTTAATATTTTATCAAATATACAGTGTTTAAGATTTAACTGAAGCCTTTATGGCTCTGGACTGTTGTAGAAACATGGCGGTGGAAGATGGCAGCCTCCATGAGCTCCCCATGTAGATACAAACGAGCTCATCTCAGCCGACTCTGGGTGAGGGCAGCAATGGTTCTTTTAAATGCCTCTTACCACAGACAGTGAGAGACATGGCCGGCCTTTGATAACCCAGTTAGCTGCACTGGGGGGACAGCAGTGACATCCCGTTGATAGTGGGGCTTGAACTCCGGACTTTGGGATCAGTAATCCAGCACCCTACCACCTGGCCACCACTGCCCCCTTAAAAAACATTTTACACATAATTAAAAACAATGTCTTTTTATGTGAGGATTGATGTCAGTATGTAAATATTACGTGCTTCTTTGCTTGTACTCCCACTTTCTCAAGCAAGAATTAGGTTACTTACCTGGCTTAGGGCCAGGTTATTCTTCACCACTGAACGAGTGACATGCCAGGAGTGACATGCCAGACATTGAGCCATTAATAAGTGTTGGACAGGTCAAACGCGCCATTAAAAACAATGGCAGTGTTGAAGTCTGTCATAAGCCATAATGTCAACAACAATAAAGTCTTTTGCAATAAATCTCAACGTAGCGCTTCAAAACACTCATCCATTCATTTTTTAAGCTGCTTAATCCTAATTAGGGTCACGGGGAGGCTGGCGCCTATCTCAGCCAACTCTGGGCAAGGGCGGGGTACATCTTGAACAGCTCACCAGACCATTGCAGGGCCAACACACATACAATCATTCACACTCACTCTCACACCTAGGGGTGATTTAGAACAGCCAATTAGCTTACAGTGCATGTTTTTGGACTGTAGGAGGAAACTGGAGTACCCAGAAGAAACCCATGCAAGCACAGGGAGAACATGCAAACTCCACACAGAAACGCCCAAGCCCGGAAATCGAACCCAGGCCTTCTTTCTGTTAGGAGGATCTGCTAACCATTGCGCCACCGTGCCGCTACTTCAAAACACTAAAAATGTAAATAAGGCTGTTGATAACAGAGGTAAAGTTTGTTAGCCGTTTAGCATTAACAGATGGCTAGTTACCAAAACCATGTTTTGTTCCAAAATAATTTTACTTATAAAAAGTTTTATTTCACACACACACACACATACAGCCTCATCTTCATGATATAATAATTTCTTTTACAATGTGCTCATCTGCATTTAGGCTGAAGGGATGCAGGTATGTGTGCATATGTGCCACTAATCTATGTGTGTGTGCATGTGCATACTGCTGGGTTAAATGAGCCTAAATAGTGAGATTTGAGGCATAATTACATGAACAATAGAGCACAATATAAAACTATGTTATCTATCATTATCTGATATATATAGTCCAATTGCACAGCCATACTCTCAGTTTGTTTCAAAATCAACACTGACACGTCGTTAAAGTAAGCACATGAGGCGATGTGTCCAACATAGTAATGGCTTTAAATTGGCATACCAACATGTCGCAAGATGCCATTCCACTCATAGAGTTCACTGTACTTAATGCTCTGCCATTCATTCACTTGAATTGGTGAACTGACTCTTCTCGCACATGTAAATCTGATTCAATGATTCCACCAGGTGGCAGCGTGAAAAATCAACAGAAAACAACATCTGGTTTCATTGTGTTTTGACATGAGGGAAGATGTTAAAGATAAAAATTCTTTGCATTATGGTGCATAAAAAGGTGACAACATACTGGTGCATTAAAAGATGGCAACATGGTGTGTGAGACCTTTAAATGTATGATGTCTTTACAATGGGGAACACTGCCACCCTGATTTTTGGTGGTACTGCAACTCATGTTAACTTCGGACTCCATGCTCTGAGGCTGTGTCAAAAGAGTGCTGCGGAGGTGTTCTAGCTACAGTGCGTGCATGGAAGTGTTTTGGGCGTCAGGCATATTCCCTTACATGTCATTCATGCACCTGCCATCTCTCAAAGCTCAAACTGTGAGGTTCAGTCCCACCTGAAACTTATTATCCAGCTCTGTTGGACTCCTTCCAAAAATACAAAATAAACATGTCAGTATTTATGAGGAGCATCTGCCATCATATTCCCTGTGTAAGTTGTTACTATAGAGACTATAATATATTAGAACACATGACCAAACTACTGTGAGAGCTGCTGAAATGGAAATGCAATCAATATATTCTGACCAATCAGGATCGAGAATTCAGCAGCTCTGTGCTATAAAATAATTTACCACATGACATGGTAGATGCACGTAGATTAATGAGGAGAGACGTTGCATTAGGCACGAACTCGTGCAAAATAAATCCTGCAGAGCCTAATAAATAAATAAATAAATAAATAAATGAATGAATAAATAAATAAATAAACAAGGACACACGGTACCCAGGTGCACATGTAGATCTATGCTCTCTATACCTAGGAAAGGGTTCCTGGGACTCTCATAAGTGTGTGTTTGAGAGAGAGAGAGAGAGAGAGAGAGAGAGAGAGAGAGAGAGAGAGAGATACAGCAGCTGAGGTCTGAAGAAACAGAGCAGAATGAACAGTGCTATTGATCGCTCAGTCCCAGTTTTACAGCTAGCCTGTGAGTTATAGGCTCTGATGAGAGAAATAGGGAGAGAGGGAGAGGGAGAGAGAGAGAGAGAGAGAGAGAGAGAGAGAGAGAGAGAATATCAGAACACAATCTTTCAGTTTGCAGACGTGCACAGTGACAGCGAGTTAGCTCCACCGGATTTATAAGGCTGCAGGATACACACACACACACACACACACACACACACACACACACACACTTCCTTTACCAGTCATGTCAGCTTAGAATGTCACTGCGTGTCAGATATTATGAGATATAAACTCCTTAATTCTTCACAAGACGTGACCTTAGTGTAAAAGAGCTATTCTCCTCTCTGATACGGTGGGTACTTGTTTCATCGTTACTATCCGTTCCCTAAAATGTACATTTCTGTGCTGAGTGTCAATATTAAAGAAAACCTGCCCGGATTTTCCTTTAAACCATGAACATGTACGTGATTACAGAATGTATTCCTTTTTTTCCCGTTCAGGCACCAGTGTGAATATGCCGACATCTTACAGACAAAGGCAAGCTGTCTGCATCCCCATCAAACATTTCTGAGAGACTGACTAAAAAAAATTCAATCCAACATCGCTTCAGGTTATACTTCTCTCTTTTGATGCATTTGTGCCTTCTGAGCTGTGGTTAAACTTATCAAATACTGCCTTTCACTGGTCCTATCAGACATCTTACAGCCTTGGGCTGGAACTTAGGTCAGCATGAAGCTCTTATCATCTTCAGTAGGACCGCTAGATATCACAGATAAGCTATTCAACAAGTAGTAAGTGCATGCTGATAAACTGAATGTACAGGAAACAAAATTATTTATAGATGTTAAATAATAACAGGGCAGCATGGTGAGGCACTGGGACAAAGCAAGACGGTTCTGGGCTTGGACTTGTCGGTTGGGCCTTTCTGTGTGAACTCTCTGGTTTCCTCCCACAATGGAAAGACATATTTATTGTCACATTTACACTGGAATATTTTCTAATCATCAATTCTGGGGGGGAACTGCAGCCTATGTAGATACATGGCCACCATGAACTCCAACACCAAAAGACGCAGCTCTTTGCTCATTGTCAAGTGCATAAGGACTTCAGTCATATAAACACTCTGGTTTGGATATTGTTATTATTCCAGACAATGCTGTGCTGGATCCAAAGCATATTCTGGGAACACTGCAATACTAAATGGGAGTTCATATTATTTATTCATTATTTACTTCATTAAATAGATATTGCTTATCCTTTGCAGGTGGCGGGCAGCTGGAGTCAATCCCAGCTGACATTGAACGAGAGATGGCGTAAACCCTAGATAGATCACCAGTCTGTTTCAGAAAGCAGTTGGAAGGTAAATGAATTTGCAATTAAGTGGTTTCATTTAAATAGCTATACAGATTCGAAACATGCAAAATCATAGTCACAAAACAGGCAATATTCAGGTGATAAGCAAACCACTTCATAAGAACAGAAAACCCAAGAAACACTTAATCACTCATTTGCCAATCTGCTTACTTCAATTGGAGCCGCAGGGAGGATGGTGCCTATCTATCTCATGCGACACTGGTTAAAGGCAGGGTACACCCTGAACAGTTCCCCAGACCACTGCAGGGCCAAGACGCGCATAACCATTCACACTCACAGCCACACCTAGGGGCAATTTGAAACAGCCAGTTAGCCTGTACTATACATGTTTTCTGGACTATGGGAGTACCCGGAGGAAACCCAAGCATAGGGAGAGCATGCAAACTGTTCTTTATATGTGCTTGGCATTACTGGCCTCGGTTCTTGCTATTTGCATGGGTTTCCTGATAATCAGCCCGAGATGTGGGGTTGACTGTTACTTGATTAGCTTGGCAATTGTGGATCTGTAGAGATGAATTGCCATGTCTGTGAGGCTATTGATTGACACCTGGTTGTCTCTGCAGACCATCGCTGTAAGCACACTGGTGATCCTAAATCCAACCACTTCCTGCTGTGAGCGTGAGAAAATCCAGCAAGTACTTGGCGTCACGTATTTTTCCTGTCTGATGGCCAACAGCTGCTCTCAGATTTCTTTGCCTTCAGGCGAATGATAAAAGACTCATTTGAAAAGCTCTATGAAGTGCCACAGGATGACAACGACTCACTGCATTGCTCCCGGACAATTGTAGGCCACTTGAGAGCCCTATCAGTGGGGTCTGTCCCGAAATCTTTACTAGATGACAAATCAGTGAACTGGAAGACACAATGGGAGTTTGGTGGGATGCAACGGTGTGGGCAACGGCATTTAAGACCTAATTAATTCTGTCTCCAACTCATTCATGCATTGCTGGTGCTCACCTCTTTGTTGTCCTTTAAGCCTCAGTCTCACATAGTCAGATTTACTTAATAGTAGCTGACAGTAGAGAATATTCTGCCTTTCAGGGGTCAGACAGCATTATCCTGTGAGTGTTTCATCGCATCTACTGAAATATATGAGAGGGGAACCAGGAGGGTGTGACTTGGTCAAGTTGAAAATTACCATGGTTCAAGACCTGGATCAAATTTAACCAGTACAACAATGAAGACATTTGAAAGGTTTATGTGAGACGTACCAGATGTAACCATGGAGTTAAAACATACATGAAACATCGACTGCATCACAGTTACTGCTATTAGACATGACGGCTGTGACATATGCATCACAGATTTCTCAGGCAAGTGCATATTTTCTTCACCCATATTTGTGTGAGAGACCATCCCCAAAATCCACCTAAACGTTCACTGAATGGCCGTGGGATACCCAGCCACGGTTCTCACATATCAACTGGCTATGCGAGACCCTATAACATAATTAAATTTTTGTACTCTTTTTATCTTCTTGTGCTGCATCCGTAAAAAAGTGGTGAAAAAATCGGTCAGGATTCAACCTGCAGGCCTAAAATATATTGGGTTATATCTGTTGAGGTTTAAAACAATTATTTACCTTAGAGGCTTGGGAATAATATCGCTGAATAGCCCCATTAGTGTTTCATCTCAGAGACTATTCAGTGCATTCAGTGATTAATTGTTATTTACACATAGACAATGATAGTGTGCATGACGTGTGCATACTGGTGTGCACGCCGTGATTAGTAGGTGTGTATACCTGTGTGTATATTGTGATTAGTAGGTGTGTATACCTGTGTGTATGTGATTAATAGGTGTGCATACCTGTGTGTATGTGATTAATAGGTGTGCATACCTGTGTGTATGTGATTAATAGGTGTGCATACCTGTGTGTATGTGATTAATAGGTGTGCATACCTGTATGTATGTGATTAGTAGGTGTGCATACCTGTGTGTATGTGATTAGTAGGTGTGCATACCTGTGTGTATGTGATTAGTAGGTGTGCATACCTGTGTGTATATTGTGATTAATAGGTGTGCATACGTGATTAGGTGTGCATGCCTTAATTAATAGTTGTAGAAAATTCCTTTTTAAATTACTTTTACTATGTAAAGCTGCTTTGCGACAATGTCAATTGTAAAAAGCGCTATACAAATAAAACTGAATGAAAGAATTAATAGACAATGCATCACACTCATGTAAAAATAAATCCTGTGAAAGCTTTATGAGATCTTATTAAACTTTCCTAAAAATAAATAAATAAATAAATAAAAACGAGATCTTATTCAACTTAAGGTTTTAAGAACATTTCACAAGATCTCAAACATTTCTTGAGATACTTCCCTGAGTCCCTTCCTGGACTAGGTATTTTTCTAATATATTTCACTATATTTTTGTTTTGGAAGGCCAAAGCAGGTTATGTTACCGGACACTGAGAGGGCATTGCATTTTTAAACCCACAACACACAATTCAAGATTTGCCAACAAACATCAACATATTCAAATAATATTCTGTGGCTATTTGTGAGGATTGTTTGTTTGAACAGCTTTATTTGGCTTGGCAGATTGATTTCTGAACTGGGGGTGCAGGGCACTGATATTGATGAGGTGTGCTGAATAATGGTTCTTTTTAGAGATAGAGGAAGAGGCAGAGAGAGCGAGAGAGAGAGAGAGAGAGAGAATTATGGGCTTTGTTGCACAATGTTCTGTTGAATTCATTTTTTTTTTTCTGGATGGAACATGGAGCATGTTGGGTGCGTGCTCTTGTGTTTTCATCAGTGTAGTTCCTTCTTTCACAACTCTTTTAAGATTCTTTCCATTACTCTTTCTCATAATCTCAGATTCCTCTCTGAATCACTGCATGCCATTAAGGTCACAGGATCGTCAGCTAGATCGCAATAGAGAGCACGGTTTCCGTGGTGACTAGTGACAGCAGCCGTGTGGCTTTGCTCGGTGACAGCTGTGCTTTTAATAGCATGAAGACAAATTATTAGCTCGTTGTGATCTCAAGCAATTCTAGGTTTAAGTGGGAAGAAAATCTGCTCTGTCCAATGGTGTGAGGTGAATTACTGTAATGTGCAGGGACATATGAATTAATGTAGTGTGTTTTATTCTGAGACGGGGGAGGGGGTGGGGAGTTGAGTTCAGATCTTAGTATGGCCTGTTCTTTACGTACCCCGTTGCGTTCTTTTCCCCAGAGGAGTTGAATACATTTCATACAACAGCTGGAGAAAATTAAGGAAATTAGCCATAATGGAAGTCCCACTGGAGTAGAGGAATGCGGGTCTGTCAGGTGCAAAAGACGAGAATCTATCAGAGGGCTTCTTAATTGGCACAAGCAGTAGATCAGGACTCATAGCCATCTTGTAGCATGCTGTGTGAGGAGCTGTTTTGAGAGTTTTTGACAGGTAACAGTGTGTTCCTGAAGAAGGCACAGAGAGGGAGAGAGAGAAAAGAGAAAGAGAGACTGTGACAGAGAGATATGTTTCTGTCCGCGCAGTGGGTGAGAGAGGAGGAAAAAAAGCTCTTCTGCTAATTAAAACCTACCTCAGTGGAATGTGATCACCTGTCACCATCTCACGGTTATATATCAGTACAACTATACTCATGAGCCACAGAAGACAAAATTAATCCTAGTTTTCAAAGAAAATTTGACATGAAGAGGCTCATGAGATATCCCCTTGTACAGCTAGCATGCTATACAAAGGCTACACAAAAAGCTGCAGTCTCCAGATATCGCCACGACAAATAACTCACATTTTAATTGCTCAGTGATGAGGTTTGATTATGTAATATTTTATATCATGACCCATATTTTACCATCATCATCTTCTTCTGTCTGTTCCGGGGTCGGGTCAAGGGGGCAGCAGTCTAAAGCAGTGAGGTCCAGACGTCCCTCTCCCCAGCCACTTCCTCCAGCTCTTCCGAGGGGACACCGAGGCGTTCCCAGACCAGCCGAGGGCGTGTTCTGGGTCAACCCCGGGGTCTCTTCCCAGTTGGACATGCCAGAAACACCACACCAGGGAAGTGTTCAGGAGGCGTTCTAATCAGATGCCCAAGTCACCTCAACTGACTCCTCTCAACGCGGAGGAGCAGCGGTTCTATTCCGAGCTCCTCCCAGATGACAGAACTTCTCACCCTATCTCTAAGTGAGAGCCCTGCCACCCTGCGAAGGAAGCTCATTTCAGCCGCCTGTATCTGCGATCTTGTTCTTTCTCTCACTACCCAAAGCTCGTGACCATGGGTGAGGGTTGGAACGTAGATCGACTGGTAAATTGAGAGCTTTGCCTTCCGGCTCAGCTCCCTCTTCACCACGACGGACCAGTACAAACTCCTTTACAGCAAAGGCTGCACCGATCCGCTTGTCGATCTCCTGCTCCATCCCCCCCTCACTCGTGAACAAGACCCCGAGATACTTAAACGGTGCATTCCACCCTTTTCCGGCTGAGAACCAAGGCCTTGGACTTGGAGGTGCTGATTCTCATCCCGGCTGCTTCGCACTCAGATGCGAATCGTTCCAATGAGAGCTGGAGGTCCCGGCTTGATGAAGCCAAAAAGGTCAACATCATCTGCAAAAAGCAGAGATGAGATCCTCTGGCCACCAAACCAGAACCCCTCTGTTGCCTGGAAATTCTGTCCATAAAAATTATTAACAGAACCAGTGACAAAGGACAGCCTTGGCGGACCCCAACCCTCACCGGAAACGAATTCGACCTGTTGTTACCAATGCGGACCAAGCTCTTGCTCCGGCGGTACAGAGACCTAATGGCCCATAGCAAGGGGTCTGGTACTTCGTACTCCCGAAGCACACCCCACAAGATAGCCCAAGGGACACGGTCGTGTCCCATATTTTACCATACGGGTCAATTTCATTTACATTTCAGACATGCTTGTAAAAACAGAACCATTTAAAAACATTCATTTCTTTTTTTCTTTTATTTTCCTACTGACTGTTCATGACCTTATACATAGCAGTATTTTTGATTTAAGTCTGCCTGTCCTTGGGCGACATCCTGAAGCATAGATATTGTGCAGTGTGTGATCATTAATGATTAAGCACTTTAGAAATTCACTAGCTGAATTATAATAATAAGGTATTATTTCCCACGATTTAATCTTTTTCTGCTCTTCCACTTTATATATTTCATTATGGATAAAATGTGCTAAGCAGTTGTAATAATAAAACATTTGGAAAATAGTTTGCTTGTTCAAGGTCATGTCTGGCATTCATACATATATAAAGTGAATATTTTTTTTTTGTTTGTTTATTTGTTTTAATAAAAAAAAAATTGCACACTATATTTAATGCAGAATGTGTTGAACACGAATAAAATAAATAATAATTCTGTGTACATGAACTCACTTTATTTCAGTTCTCAATCTGAATTTTGTGCTTGGCTACGGTTCCTTCAATCAATCCCTAAATGAGTGTTTGTCTGTAATGAAGGGTTTGAAATGGACACTTTTCAGACACTACAATACACTCAACTCGCTGTCACTTACAACAATCACCAGCCAATCATTGGTGTCTGTGAGCTCTTGTGTACAAGGGGGCAGATAGAGCTTTAGTGTGTTAGCCCCCCCAAATGCACATGCACAAGCAGTTTGTAGAAAGATATGGGTAATAGCATAGGGTGTCATAGAGGAGGCACGTGCGTGCTCATGCCTTTCCCTTGTTAGTAGGGGTCGTGTGATAGGAAGGCTATACTCGACGGGAAATGGCAATGACTAAATTAGGGGGAAATTTTGGGGATAAATCCATAAAAAGAAAAAGAATGCAGAAATGAACACTTTGACATGTTGGGCACTTGCTAAGGATGTTGGCATATGATAGTGATTGAGTGATTTTTTAAAAAGGCATTGTTCTTAGTACTATGACCAGTTTCACACGAAAGGCTAATTTGGTGAGGAATACTGTGCTCACTTGAGCTCTTGTTAGGAAGGTAAAAATGCTTGTTTATCCAGTAAACACTTGAAGAATATAATAAGAATGTATTAATTTATATTTCATATACTCCGTGGGCCCCCCAGTGCAGCTAACTGGGTTATGAAATGCCGGCCATGTCTCTCACTGTCTATGGTGTGAGGCATGTAAAAGAACCATTGCTGATTTTCGTCAAGAGTAGGCTGCATAGCC
>JBCNYH010000014.1:15672800-15707375 GCA_039654325.1 Tandanus tandanus
ATAGATAGATAGATAGATAGATAGATAGATAGATAGATAGATAGATAGATAGATAGATAGATAGATAGATAGGTAATGCAATGCTTGAATAGGCTCTGATATTTAAACTGTGACTCATGGTCATTAACAGGTCCAAAATGTGGCAAAAATGCATTCCCCACACCATCACACCACCTCCACCAGTCTGGACTGTTGACACAAAGCAGGTTGGGTCTATGAATTCATACCCTTGACACCAAATTCTTACCCTACTCTTTGTGTGCCTCCACAGAAATTGAGAGTCATCAGACCAGTCAATGTTTTCTTATTCTTCAACTGTCCGGTTTCGTTCATTGTGGTTCGTAGTTCTAGGGAATTCCCCCTAGCTCAATGTGAGCTTAAATCGCTGTGGGCGTATGGGCGACCATGATTCACCTGTGACTACCCTTTAGCTTCTCCCATGCATACATCTAACAATCTGTACATGAGCTGAGAACAGGATTTAAAACAAAATAGCCTTGCAATAGGATTACAATGGACAAGAGGCTACCAATGACTGGATATAAAAACATTATTTTTCCCACTATAGTCTACAGCTTTATGTTTACTGGCACATTAACTGCTCGTTATAAAGTTCTACATGAGCAGAATTGTAGGTTTCATGTCTATGATTCATATCCTTAAAATAAATTGCTGTTAGTCTCCTCTTACTAATACAATAACTCTTGTATTGAAGACTCTAAACATGCCTTTTTTTGTGAGCCAGTTACACATCCATTGCCACCCTTCCTACAACAACACCAAGATAAAAGTATCCACATCTACTCTGCCAAAACCCATGTGAGAAAAAGAGGATGGTAATTGCTTCTATTACCATTACTGTGTAATTATTCTGTCATTTGGCCTATTGTTACAGCTGACAAGAGCTGACATCTCATTCTTCAAACAGTTCTTCGTGTGTGTGTGTGTGTGTGTGTGTGTGTGTGTGGTTGAGGACAAGAGAGAATGAGTCAAAGATCTCTAGGCCATTTCGACATTAAGAGAGCTATTGTTCTCATCAAAACTATCATTTGTTTTGTTGTTTTTATACTTGCTGTTGAAGGTTCTCATCTGTCTCTCTGGTTTATACTGTCATTTACATTCCCCATGTATTTCCTGAAAATCCAAGACATTCTAATACTGTGATCTCGAGGGACTCTCATTATTAGAAATGCAGCGTTTCTGTGCTCTAAATAAAGGCCTTTCGACTGGATTAAAGCACAGGCTTTTACCTGTTAATTACATCGGAGTATATGTTCACATTACTAGCCTTATTGCTGTTTTGTCTGTCTTGAAAGCTTCCTAAGTGATGCATATTTTTTTTTATGTGATTTCAGCTGTCCTGTAAAATGAGACATATACACCATATACATTTTGCATGATTTAAATGCATCATGAACAACAAAACCACTGAGACAGTTCATGATAGCAGCAAATGAATGGGATCATAGCCTGAGAAAATGATGGAATTTATTGTAGATGCTCATTAGAAACAGTTATATCCCTAAATACACTACGTTTGTGAACAGCTGACAATCATTTCCGCCCCCAAACTGTTGTCACAAATTTGAAAGCTCAGTTGTTTAGAATTTCTAGCAGAGGTCCCTAAGGGAGTACTATAGACATGAATTATGGAATGGATTGTTGTCACGTGTCCATCCAGTGTCTGAAAGTGCCCTCCACAGGACACCCAGTAAGGCTGCAGTGTCACCTAGTTGAGGCTGATGGTTTCTTTATATCTCTCACTTGCGTGGCGATGGGCAGCAATTTAAAAAAAAAAAAAAAACAGATTTACTCATAACGAAACTGAAAACTAAAAAATTGAGAAAAAAAACACACACCACCGCTTAGACTTGCAAAGAATAAAAAACACAAGCTAACTCGGGTAGGCAGACAAACTTTTGTCGAGAAATAACAAACATAACAAACCTGAAACGCGAAAAAAAAGAGGCTCATACACCACCACTCAGACTTGCGCAGAATAAAAAACACACAGTCTAATTCAGGTAGGCAGACAAACTTGCACATAAATAAATGTTCATACCTGCAGAAATGCTGATATCAGAAGTTTGACAGAACATGAACTTGTTAAGTGGATCATTAAGCTAACAGGACAGGTAATACAAATTAAAGTGGAAGTCAGCTAATAAAAGGAAAGGCACACACAGGCACAGACACCTATTAATAGAGACATCCAGCTCTGCTTTTAGGCAGTACCTATATCTATATATTATCTATGCTGTAGCTTTACCATTTTCCATTCAGTGGGACCACTTACATGGCAAGGCTTGCCAAGGTTGGAGTGAAAGAACTTATGAATGAAGTCCTGACCTTAATTCTATTGAAAACCTTTAAAATGAACTGTAATGATGACTGCACATCAAACATCCTCTTCCAATATCAGTACCTGACCTTAATAATGCTCTTGAGGCTGAATGAACACAAATTCACACAGCCATGCATCAAAATGTAATGGAAAGACTTTGCAGAAGAGTGGAGGTTATTATAACTGCATAGAGGGACAAAATCTGGAATAGGATGTTCAACAAGCACGTAGGGGTGTGATGGTCAGGTGCACACAAATGGAGTTTTGTCCAAAACACTAACATTAGCTGTGATACTGTGATAGTCACTGCTGTTGCTGTACGCGATAGCCTCATTATTTTGTCATGCTGTTGACACTGAAAAGATGATGATCAGAGTGAGAGACACACTGGGAAAACTTGTAACCTTTATCACTCATGTCATGTGGCCACATTTCAAATAATTATCTGATCTAGAGTCACATACAGTACCACATCCCCAGAGTGTGCGTGTGTGTGTGTGTGTGTGTGTGTGTGTGTGTGTGTGTGTGTGTGTGTGTGTGTTTACAGAGACATTTAAAAAGTAAACAGACACAGAGTTTTATTTGTGCAACTCATTCATTCATTAATTTTCTGAACCGATTAATCCTAATTAGGGTCACGGGGAGGCTGGCGCCCAATCATAGGCGACTCCGTGCGAGGGCAGAGTACACCCTGGACAGCTTGCCAGGCCATCGCAGGGCAGATACATGCTGGCAGCTACGCAGCCTACACTTGACGAAAGTCAGCAATGGTTCTTTTACATGCCTTTCACCATAAACAGTGAGAGACATGGCTGGTCTTTGATAACCAAGTTAGCTGCACTGGGAGGGACAGCAGTGACAACTTGGTGACAGTGGGGCTTGAACCCCCAACCTTGGAATCAGTAATCCAGCTATTTGTGCAACTTATTTGATCAAACTTAATCATTCAATCAATCATTATCAAACGTAATATATTATATTTATTATTATTTTAGATCACTTTGTACAGTTCATTAGCAAAGGCAAAGAGTCAACTGCATGTTCATGAGAACATAAGAAAAGCAAACTCCACACACACATATTTATATATACATTTTAGGCCTGGGTTCGATTCCTGGGCTCAGGGCGCTTCTGTGTGGAATTTGCATGTTCTCCCCGTGCTTGCCTGGGCTTTCTCTGGGTACTCCGGTTTTCTCCCACAGTCCAAAAACCTTGCACAGTAGGCTAATTAACTGTTCCAAATCAGCTCTAGGTGTGAGTGTTAATGGTTGTATGTGTGCGTTGTTCCTGAAATGGCCTGGCGAGCTGTCCAGGGTGCACCCCACCCTCGCCCAGAGTCGGCTGAGATGGGCGCCAGCCTCCCCGCGACCCTAATTAGGAATAAGCGGTTCAGAAAATGAATGAATGAATGAATGAATGAATGAATGAATGAAATCCATCACGTGTTCACGTAATGGGAAGGCATTTCAATAATAATGCATGAACAAAGGGGTCAAATATACACCATATTCTTTGCTTAACTACTTTTGTTTCCTTTTAATGACCAAAATAATTTCAATGTGCATTCACTGTTTGTTATTTATATCACAAAGCTCACCTACAAGTGTGGACTGTTGGCCTTCTGTAGGAAAAAGCACACGTGTGCACATATCTTTGTGGTAATAGCAGTTCCACTAAAATGTTGACATGAGAGCAATGACAGAATTTAAAAAATACATTTGTTGTGGATTATTCAAGCTAGTTGGCTATTTCTATTCATAGTCATGAAATGGCACTGCTGTGAATTGAGAAGGATATTGAACCTAGATTGACTGATTTTAAAAGAAACTCCTTGAAACACATCCAGGATACCACCTGCAAACAACAACACTGCTCAATATCAATAAAGTCAGTAGTATGGAGTTATACTGGCCATCTGAGGTCAAAAGGCAAATGTTGGTGAAATGGATTTCAGTCCAACATATTGTATGATTTAAACATTCACTACTTAAGTACTTTTGTGCTTTTCTCGTGATTTGATTTGGGCCTTACACTTCATAGTGAAACAGATTGCAGCCTGATTAATTCAGTTTGTGATCAGACATCAGCTGTTACATCAGTTGTCCATAATGGACAATGATTGGAAGAATAAATGGCTAAAAATGTTCTTGTTGTACTTAAAACACACACACACACACACACACACACACACACACACACACACACACACACACGTACGTATATTAGGACTAGAAGACTAGATGGTCTTTACATACCATGTTGTGTTTTAGTCTCATTGTGAGGCCAAGTTCATTACAAGTAAGTTTCACAGACTTTCCTGGGTTTAGCCAGCAACTAGATATAATGCCACAGTGATTTGTGACCTGAATGGCTGCTTTATTATGACAAATACATGGACATGCAAATAATTTAATGTTATTAAATAGTTATTCGCTATGGATGAAAGGTGCGATGGATGACTTTGAATTGTCCCAGTGAACGAATGTCGAGTTTTATTTAATTAAACAACATCCACTCAGTCTGAGGCAACCCACTTGCCATTTTTTCCAATTTTGTTTTCTAATAACCTGGCAACTAAATGGATTTTTCTTAGATTTTATGTAATGTATTGACTCAAAATATTCCAGATTGGTGAAGGGAAATGAAGAAAAAAAATTTGGTGCATACATATGTATTCACCACGTATTCATATGGTATTACCACTTGCCTTCAGAATTCACTTAATTGGCTAAATAAGGTCCACCTGTGTGCAATCTAAGTGCCATTTGACTTTATTTTATGTACACCTCTTCTGAAAGGCCCCAGAGTCTGTAACACCACTAATCAAGAGCAACCACAAAGCAAGTGACACCATGAAGACCAAGGAACTCTCCAAACAGGTCACTGATAAAGTTGTAAAAAAAGTATTAATCAGGGAAAATATCCAAAATATAAAAATATTATAGTTATTTAAAAAAAAAAGCCTTGAAAATTCCATGGAGCAGCAACAAATCTATTATTACAAAATGGAAAGAATATGGCAACTCATCAAACCTGCCAAGAGAGGGCCGACCACCAAAGTCACAGACTAGGTAAGGAGGGCATTAATCAGAGAGGCAACAAAGAGACCACAGCTAACCCTAGAGGAGCTGGAAAGCTTCACAGCAGAGATTGGTGTATCAGTGCATAGGATCACTCAAAGCGGTACACTCCACAGAGCTGGGCTTTACGGAAGAGTGGCCAGAAAAAAATGAAAACGCATGTTTAGAGTTTGCCAAAAGGCAAAGATTCCACAAACATATAGAAGAAGGTCCTCTGGTCAGATGAGACTAAAACTGAACATTTTGGACATCAAGGCAACACCATGTCTGACGCAAATCCAACACCTTTCAACACCCCAAAAACATCATCCCCACTGTGAAGCATGGTGGTGGCAGTATCATGCTGTGGGGATCTGTTTCACTGGCAGGGACTGGGGTACTTTTCAGAATTGAGAAAATAAAAAAATATCCCAGTGGCTAGACATGCCAAGCTCATAGAGACATACCCTTAGAGACTTGCAGCTGTAATTCCTGTAAAAGGAAGCTATAAAAAGTATTATTTCATTTTTATTTCATACGCATTGTGTAACAGTGTGTTGTTAAACTAATTCAAAATTTTAGTATATACCATGCAGTAACATAAGAAAAACATTCTAAAACAAGAGTTTAGTGTTTTAGTGTTCCATTTTAAAGCATGATAATGATGATACCGCCTGCTCCAGGTGACTGTGACTATCCGTATATGTGAACCGTTTTGGCAAAATGAGTTACAGGTTGTTAAGGATGAATTTTGAGTTGACATTACCATTGAAAAGTTTAAAGTAAGAGCTTTCAGATGGGGTATAACGTGAATCTATAGCCCATCTAGAAGTCAAGCAACCAGACTCTGAACATGATCGTGTCTGGAACCTGCAAACCAAGAAATTTGCCTTTAATTAAGCAGGGTAGCCAAATGCCTCGTCATCTAATTAGTGACGCCATGAATGGATGAACGAGATCCCCACTGTCCCGACCCACTATCTAGCGAAACCACAGCCAAGGGAACGGGTTTGGCAGAATCAGCGGGGAAAGAAGACCTTGTTGAGCTTGACTCTATTCTGGCACTGTGAAGAGACACGAGGGGTGTAGAATAAGTGGGAGGCTCCGCAGGATTTTATTTCGAAATGCAAGAAGGGATTGTGCAATTAAGGCAGCGCTTCACAGTTAAAATTCACAGAATGTACGCTTTTCCGGCTTTTGTTTTAACTCAATCGGGTATGGTAGTTACGTTTAAGACTCATTTAGGGGTATTTATAATTTGAATTTTGGTCTACCCTTTTTCTTTTGAAGAGCTGAGATGTTAAAGTTTCATAAACTGAAGAAACCTCAATTCGGCAAAATGTGAGTTTTCCACTCATTAAGTTTCCACTCAATGAGTTTCTCCGCCATAGCTCGGAACAACAATATGCGATTTCCAACTCTTTTTGCCAAAATTAGCATTATCCAAAGGGGATAATGTTTCTTAATCCCCGGGTAGCAGACATATCAGACTGCACTATTCCTGTGTATTAAATACTAATTTCGTTATTTTAACATAATATTTCTATTTTATACATACTTCCCAGACACTTTATTAGGAACACCTGTTGAACTGCTCTGTAAAGCAATTATCGAATCAGCCAATCATGTGTTAGCAGATTTATGCGGATACATGTCAAGAGCTTCTGGTGATATGAACATCAACCGGGGGACATACAGTTTATGATCTCAGTGACTTGTTGTTAGTGCTCAAGGGGCTAATCTCCTACTACATTGAGGCCTGGGGCTTTTGGCCGAAAAAATTGCCTGTGTGCCAGAAGAGACTAACTAGGGAGTAAGACGATGTCAATGTGGAAGGCGGGGTTTGACTCTTTTAGTTCATTAGACTCTCTGATATATTCAGATTTAGCAAGGAGTTGGGTCTTGATTTTTACCCAAATGTTGTCTAAATATGTCAGAAATGTCCAAAATACTTGTCTATATATGTTAAATAGCCTTTCAGCTTGCAAGTCAACAGGAGTAGAATTCCAGAACCCAATATGGAGCAGATGAGAATGGATTGCAACACGGACTTTTTGAAATCTAGTTGGGCTGAACAGTTTCAAAGATTAGGATTGCATATCTAGTATCCTACATAAACTAAGTTTCCCTCTATATGAAAAACTATGTCTTGTTCTATAACACCATTCATGATATTTAGATTATTTTCTTCAAACCCCCATCACACTGCCTATTTAAATCTCCAGGCTACAAGTCTTAAATAGCCTTGAGATAGCCCTGGCTCACCCTGGTAGCGGAACAGAACCTGTTGGGTCCAATACCAATTACGCATTGTTTGAAGGCCACAGGCTGTTTGATTATTGCTAATGATGACCTTTTAAGGACAAAAAATGTTATTCTTATTGTATAATGACTACATCTTACATGATAATGCTCCAAGTACCTTAAATCTTATAAACATGATAATGAGCTCAGTGGACTTTCATTAGCCTCCCTAGAACTGAATCCAATCACCTTTGCGATGTGGTACAATGGGAGGTTCCTAGCATGAATATACCATGGATGTATCTGTAGTAATTATATTCTGTCAAAGCGGATGAGAATCTTACAATATTTCCAGTACCTTGTATAATCCGTGAGGTATTAAGGCTATTCTGCAAACAAAGGGACCCCAACCCAGAAGTAATATTCTGTTCTTAACAAAATAATGAGATATTGAACTGTCTTTAAAAAAACCTCTCTGAATGCATTTTGCCTGATCATAGCTGGTAGCGAGTGCGATGTGTTGCATGCACATAGCAACAGCACAACTTAGAATATCATGCCAAAAATTAAAGGAAAAGAGCTCACCTCGTCCTTTAGCACATACAATTTATAAAAGAAACTAAAAGAGTAAGTACAGTTTTATTGCGAAGGGAAAAGTTTTCAGCAGCTCACATAAAGTGAGAAATGCCATGCAGTGCTCGAAATTGCCGAGCACCAGAAAAAAGGTTCTCAGCTGGAGAGGTGATATTTAGAAACTGAATGGGAACCATAGTGAGTAAAGTGCAGCACAGCATGACAAACCGAATCCATTCTTCAAGTCACATTAATGTCATGTCAAATGTCCTGAAGGTTTAAGTATTTTTTCCCTAATAAAAATCACCCGGAAATATGTATGAAATTTGAAAGGTTGAGTGATCCTTTAGCATAAAATATTTTTCTGGAAGCTTTTTTTCCCCTTATGTCTCCATTCCAATCATTTATTTTAAGCATTGAACTAGCTTTTTAAATACTATGACTTGTTTAATTAGTGCCTCATTTGTTTAACTCTTGTACCTTTTGGCCCCAGTCAGCTGCCAGGTTTAAACCCAGAACCTCTTTGCCGTGAGGCAACAGTGCTAAGCACTCTACTGCCCCCCAACATGTGTTTCAAATTGTGCAACCAACGAGTAAGGACACATAATTACATGCTCTTGCTTTTGGAACATCGTAATAAGAAATAAAACACAATTTAGACCTCTTCGGTGCTCTCCCTGCTGTTAGCAAACAGGGATTGATTTGGACGTCTGTGCTACTTCTCAATACATCACTTTTGCACAAATTAAGTGAATGTTGAATCAATTGTTAGCTTAACATTCAGTCTCAGACTGATGCCATTTCATTACTTGTTTACACCAGATAAACCAATGCTATTGGATGAACTACTTTGCTAACTATACTGTGGTGGCTCATTGCTTAAGGCTGATAAAAAAATAATAATAAATAAATAAATAAACTAATGAAAGGTCAGCTGTTCAAGCCCCAGTACCACCAAGCTGCCACTATTTGGATCTTGAACAAGGTGCTTAACCTTCAACTACTCAGTTGTATTAAGCCCCTTATACACACATCACACAACCAGTCCATAAAAAATAATTGGACCAATTCCGAGGACACTTGTGTTATATGAAACTCACCTGTTGTGCGATGGAAAATGCCACCCTTGTGGAAGAGTTTTGAAGACGTTCAAAATTTGTTCCGTCTCGTAGGTAATTCTCAAAGTACAATCCTTTTCCTGTGTCTGTTGTGCAATGCCCTACAATGTCCTACAGCTATGTTACGACATACGTACAAATTTCATACACTTTCTGGGTCAGCTGTTGTGCTCAGAATCATACAATTTTCTTACAATAGTCCTGTAATTAATCTACATTAAACCCGAGATCTCCTTATGTGTCCACGTGTATCATACGTACATCATTTAACATACATATGGTAGTCCTACATTAGCCAAGTATCACAAGAATATCATACAGGGATTTTTTTTGTTTGTTTGTTTTGGAACATTTTTATCACTTACGTATGAACAGCGTTTCTTTTGACTTCTACTTCTGTCATAGTGCCGCTGAATTTGTACAAAATAAAATTCTTTTAAAGGGTTTTACTCACTCAAACTCTCACTCATTTGTCGAACCACTAACTCCTATTAGGGTCACGGGGAGATTGGAGCCTATCTCAGCCGACACTGGGTGAAGGCAGGGCACAGCTCACCTGAACATCACAGGGCAACACACACACAAACATTCACACTCACATCCACACCTAGGGGCAGTTCGGAACAGCCATTTCTCGAATGTGCGTCTTTGGACTGTTGGAGGAAACTGGAGTACCCAGAGGAAACCCATGTAAGCACAGGGAGAACATGCAGACTCCACACAGAAACGCCCGAGTAAGGGGCTCGAACTCAGGACCTTGTTGGACCACTACACCACCATGCCGTCCTTCAAGGGCATTTAATGGGATAAAAAGGTATGCTGCTCTGCATGAAGACATCATAACTGTAAACATACTGTAGCCACCCAAGTCAGGTTATTGTGATTGTTCAGAGCCTCCAAGCATCCCAAAACAACAAATTACATAACTGCTTCGCTATTATAAAAGCATGAAGCACAAGTGAATGATCTAAACAAAGCACTAGTCAGACCTTGTTTCTTTTCCTTTTCCTTCTGTCAACTCCATTTGAAAACCAATAACCCAGCCAATTCAGTCGATCAGTATCAGGCATGCCTCTGCTGTCCTCATGCTAACCCCATCAAAGCACACAGTGTTAACCTTCGCCGTGACACTCACAGTGGTGAGTGAAGGCTGCTTTTTCTTTTCCTCCTCTCTCCATCTGTCTGCTTTCCATTGCTATGACAACTGCCTGATTGACAGAGCAGGGATGAAATATCTTGCTTATCTGAGACACATTATTTATCCACTCTACTAAACCCAAGGTCACCAAGCTTGAATTCCATGACTACAAGCTGGACATAATCACTATAAAGACAGTCTCCTCTGTACTCTAATTCATGTTCTGCATTGCATAATCCTTCTAGTGTAATCATCGTGCTAAAATCGTGTTTTCCTACCACAATCACCCTTTAGCTCTCACTAATTTGACTCTATTGGCTGCTTGTGAAATGCAGAATAATGTATGCTTTTAAAGTAATTGTGCCAAAAGCAGGCATTACAAACTTAAATGTTGTTCATGCTGAGAAATGTGGAAGGACAAGAACCAGTTAGTTGATTATAAATATTGTCTTCTCTCTGATGAATAAGGCGTTGATTAATATTATACCACAGAGATTGGGATTTTTATTGCATTTCATTATGTTTTACTTGTTTTACTTGTTGTTTTCCCACAGAACCGGCAAAGTCTATAAATTTTCCTGATGCAGTAGAGTTAGCTTTTTATTCGTTCATTTGGGTAATTGTCTGGTTACTCCCTGGACAACTCATCAGGCCATCGCAGGGCCAACACACATACAACCATTCACACTCACACCTAGGGATGATTTGGAACAGCAAATTAGCCTACTGTGCATGTTTTTGGACTGTGGGAGGAAACCAGAGTGCCCGGAGGAAACCCACGCAAGCATTGGGAGAACACGCAAACTCCACACAGATACACCAGAGACCGGGAATCGAACCCAGGACCTTCTTGCTGTAAGGCTGATATGCTAACCACTGCACCACCATGTAATTACTAGATGTTAGGTGCCAGATGTCTTCTATGAGAATAAAATCATTATCTGCTCAATACCGCTCTCACCAAAGCGGCTGACTGTCAATTAGTTTTGAATTATTGACATAGTCTCACTTCAACATTAGTAACCAATAACAACTCTTTATAGCATTAAAGACCGAACATTATTATACAGTAATAATTAACATTATTGAAAGGCACTACTACTACTACTAGCTCTATCATTGATCAGCCATAACATTAAAAACATTCTAACCACTGACAGGTGAAGTCAATAACATTGATTATTTCATTACAGTGGCACCTGCCAAGTAGTGGGATGTATTAGGCAGAAAGTGAACAGTCAGTTCTCGAAAGTTGATGTCCTGCAAGCACAAGGATCTGAGTGACTTTGACAATGGCACCATAGCGTTAGCTAATCAACCCGGACTATTCATATCCAAATCAGCCCGTCTTGTGGGGTGTTTCTGGTATGCAGTGAAACGTACCTACCAAATGTGGTCCAAGGGAGGAGAACCAGTCTATTAGAGTGTCATGGGTGCTCAAGCCTCACTCATATAGTGAGGGCTAGTACGTCTGGACTGATCTCTCAAAAGACCACAGTTATGCAGTAGTTTATGCTGGCTATGACAGAAAGGAATCCGATCACACGAGGCATTACAGATCGCTATGTACTATTCAGACCAGTCGGGTGATATTAATGTTATGGATGATCAGTGTGAATTCTTTCCATTTATGTTTGGCAAAAACAGTAGTAGAATGAAGCAATAAGGAAATCCGCAGCAGAAAATGAACATATCCCAATTAACACTAGATATAGCCCAAGTCCTCAGGTATGCCTAAAACGTAATAAACAAATTTTTTCACAGAGCAAAAAAGCATTGGGTCATGTCTGAAGTATTTATAGGAGACTTATAGGAGAAATTATATAATACTGATTTTACCTTCAGGCCAATAAAAAGAGGAAAATAACTCTCTCATGATGTACAATGGTGTGACGGATAAGGCATTTACTGAGGAGCATGTATTAAAAAAACCTGTCACGACAGTATCATTACATTTTTGCAAACATTCATAATATCTACTGAGAAAAAATATCAGTCATCAGAAAAAAAAACGGTATACACATCATAACAGGTGAAGGAATTGGAATAAGTCTTTATAAATATTTATAAATATTTATATGGGTTTCTACAGGTTTCAGTAGTTAAATACAGTAGGTTTAATCAATAAGTCTTTACCCCCTTTTCCTGATATTTGAAGCAGCATACTTATATTCTTTATTGTCCTACATGTTGTGTAAGTGTGTTTTTATTCAGGGAAAAAATGTGAAAGAAAGGACATATGATGTTTCATAAAAGTCACAGTCTTGAACAGCCATGTTAGATCATACAAGATTGACATATAATGAGGTTAGCGCAGTAGTGCACCATGATGTACTGGGCCTTCTGATTAGCTGAACTTCTCCAACTGCCTCTACACAACGGTATCTTCACCCATCCTAGTTTTCCTCCCAGCACACTGAGTATGAAACTTTTAGGCAACCAGTCAGAGCAGAGTAGGTACAGAGAGCGGAATGACCATAAATAGGAGGAGGAAGCCAAACAGGCCGTCCAACATGCATTAAAAATCAGCATTTCAAAGGGAGGCGGAGAAGCGGCTTTCTGAAGAACTGTGGCGTTTTTTTGGATTAGGAATTGTATTTTGGTGGTCCACTGGTACACGGGTATAATATCGGACCTTCACAGTTTTTGATGGGTGGGTGATCACCCAAGGATGTTCCCAATAAATGATGATGAGAGTCCATGCAATAATGATGACACAAAATAATTATAATTTTTTAAAAAATTCCTTATAAAGAGCAAAATTTAAAAAAGGAAAATCAGATTTCTGTCAAAACACATTCTATTTTTTCGAAGTGTGGTACTATAGCAAGCCCAGCAGTGGGTGTTGTGAATATAATTATACAGCTTCGCAAAGGTTTGCGCTCTTCATGTACTCTTATTTGTAATTGTTTTTATCTATGTTTTTATTTTTGACAAGAACCCGCTGGAGCTTTACACTCTATGTAAATTGTATTGTATTTTTTCATCTAGCATGACTGGGGTGGGCCTGAAGAAAGGGTTATGGGGGCACCAGCCCACACTGAAATATGATTGGCCATCGCAGTGGCCCCACTACTTCGAATTACTGTGACTCCCCATGGCATATTGTTAAAACCAAGAAATTAAAGATGTCAGTTCTCTATTACAGTAATCTCTCCCATTTTCACAGAGCTATACCTACATAAGTAGTATACAGAATACCCTACACACCCAGATAAACAAGTCATGTGAACCTGGTTTCAGAATAGATGGGGCACTATAGGGCTCTGTAGGCTTGGTTTTGCTGTCTTCACCGCAGATAATTAGCATTATCTTTCACTCGCCTAAAGCAGTGGTTGCATTTCCTGTAACATGCAGACTAGCAAAACAATGATCTCTCTCTCTCTCTCTCTCTCTCTCTCTCTCTCTCTCTCTCCCTCTCTCTCTCTCTCTCTCTTCTGCCTTCTTGCTGCTACCATGACAATGGGCTGATTGACAGTATGAACATGGAACTTGTAAGCTCTCATGTTAGATCAGGAGCCTTTCAGAGACACGTCTGTCTTCCAAAGACTGACGCTTCTCTTTTTAAAGAGAATCAGATTATTTTTTTTTTAACCACAACTATATTTTTAATAATACTCTCATTACTTTTTACTTTTTTTCTTCCAATTCTACCGCAAGCTTCAATTTTACATCAGTCTAGCATTTTGAAAATGGTCTTTTCTGTTTTTCAAGCCTGCTGTAATTGACCTTCGGCGATTGTTAATTTGACTCCATTGCTCACTTGATACATGCATAATAATGTACATGACTGCCATCTTTAAGTAATTCTGTAAAATCAGATGGTGGAAGATTAAATATTAATGTTGCTGGGAGGAATTAGTAAGAGTTTGTATTTACCTCAAGGCTTGTTGAAAATGAAAATGAAATGAAATTTGATTAATCAGTACAGAATAGGTAAAAAATGAGCCAGGCATTAGGATTATACTGGACTCTTGCTAGTTTATAATGAGTACCTTTATAGCAGTGGTATAAGCCTGCAGGATAGTGTATTCTTTATAGCATGGATAAAACAAGATGCTGGGAAAATGTCTTAGAGATTCTGGCCAACGTTGTTATGATGGCACCAGACAGTTACTGTGTTGGTTACACACTTTTTCACTACACACTATTGTGACTTTGTAGGGTTCACTATGATGATCAGAAACATAGTCAAAGTATATATATATACTTTTAATCATCTTTTCACATTTCATCTCAGTGCATTGATTAATCTGTTTAGATTAAAAGAGTAAACTTCATTTATGCCTGTGGCTAAAGAAATTACATTAAAGAATTATTTTCTTGTTTCATGGTAGAAACAGGAGCTGTGTTCACTTTTGGCAAGAGTAAATTTGCAGACAATATTCCCAGCAAGTTCTGGTTAAAAAATGACGTCCCTTTAAAGCTTGCATGTGGAGATGAACACACTGCACTAATTACAGGTATGATTAACATGCTATGTCACCTGTTCTGTTGTTTAATGTTGTTGTGAATTATTATACAGTAAATGATTGTGTTTTATTCAATTTTTTTCCTAAACGATCTTTATCCTATGAATGTGTGTGGGTTTTGTTTCTGTCCTAATGTAGGAAATGGAAAATTGTTCATGTTTGGCAGTAATAACTGGGGACAGCTCGGCCTGGGTGAAAAGATTAGTGTGAATAAACCTACTTGTGTTAAAGGTAAATTACGCTTTTTCCTTTAGCATGGGGAGACAGCCCAGTCTGTGTCTGTTTAATCCATTAGCGTCTACACACACAACACACATGTTAAACTGACATAACATTTCCAGGCAATGAACTCAAGCTTGAGAACCTACAGCAAAATATTGGTTCTGTTGTTTAGTAAAATGTGATACACTTGTTGCTGTTGTGGATGCTCCTACATAGATACACAAAATGTTACGGCAAAGACTCACTGTAAATCTGTACCGAAACAGCTGCTGCTATAGTCTATAAGACTGGCCTGTGCTTATATAAGGATTTTGATTTAAACTCTATTTGCATTAAACATCCTTCACTTTTAATCCTACAATGATTCAGGTTCAACCAGGAGAGGATGGCTTCCTTTCAAGGTTTCTTCCTTGTACCATCTCAGGAAGTTATTTCAATCATCACTGTAGTATCTGACTTACTCATTAGAGTTCAACATGAATCTACATTCAGAGCTGTTAAGGTGCTTTGTGGACATACATTTGAATTGAATTAAATAAGCGTGTTTTGACATACGGATGAAATGGCACCCTACCCTTCTAATTCCACTCCCACTCTCACTCACTCATGTATCAAACTGCTTACTCCAACTAAGGTCACAGGGAGGCTGAAGCCTATCTCAGCCAACCATGGGCAAAGGCAGCGTACACCTTGAACAGCTCGCCAGACCATTGCAGGGCCAACACACACACACAGCTATTCTCACTCACACCTAGGAGCAAGTTGAAACAGCCAATTAGCATAACTTGCTTGCTTTTTTGACTGTGGGAGGAAACCGGAGTACCTGCAGGAAACCCACACAAGCAAAGGGAATACATGCAAACTCCACACAGAAAACCCCGATCCTGGGAATCGAACCCAGCCTCCAACCTACGCCACTGTGCTGCAGAAATACCAATCTGAAGTCATTCATTTTCATTTTAAATCTGAGAACAACGCTGTTCTTGATGTGATCTAGATGGGCTGAACTGGGTCTGTCGAGGGGTCAATATGGTTAATCTAGTTCACAGTGTAATCACATGTGCAGTCACTCTCTTTGTATTGTTTTTTGTTTCCTTCCAGAATGGTTTTAATGTGCCATTTGAAACTAACATGAAACTGTATCCTTTATTCAAGCCTTGAAATCTGAGAAGGTCAAGCTTGTCGCTTGTGGAAGAACTCATACACTTGTTTACACATGTAAGTATTTTAAACTTTATCACACTTTTTGTGCATCAGTGAAAGAGCAGGATGTAAGTTATGTTGTGCTGTGTGTTCAAAAGATTTTTGCATATGCTTTACTAACCAGTTCGATTTAGTTTTTTGTTGAACTGAATATTACTACATTCATGTAAATAGCTCAGATTTTTTTTATTCATTTAAATGACCGACATCGATCCACTTTAATTGACACACACGATCATCTGATTGCATAAATGAGCAGGTTGGCAGGTGTTCCTATTAAAGTGGACCATTAGTGTATATGGTTCAGGTTCTATATATACATAAACAGGCAAGACAAAAGAATCTGGTTTGGGTCACAATATCAAGGTCCAGAGTGTAAATATAGCCTTCATTCAGTAATGAAAACAAAAAAAATCTGGTATTATTTCAAAAAGGAGGGTGTGACAGTAATCAACTTTGTGTCTGCAGCATGCGGTAACCTGTACGCTGCAGGGGGGAATAATGAAGGTCAGCTTGGTCTTGGAGACTTTGAAGAAAGAACTTCGTTCCAGCCGGTGGAGTTCTTCTCCAAACACAGACCAATAAAAATGCTCTCTGCTGGGTCCAACACATCAGCTGCTATTACACGTAAGAGATTTAGCTCTGGTTCATGTAGTGATACATACTGGACAGGCTAATTAGCTGTGTTGTAAATAGTGTCTTACCCTTTAGTCAAACCTGAGACATCTCAGTTTCACATCCAAATCAAGTGCAAAGGTCCGTAAACTACTACTAAAGCTGAGTCCAAGTGAAATACATGAAATAGTTTTATTGTTTAAGTACACAATTACTAACACTCTGAACACTCAACCACATAGAACATGTCAGTCGAAAACACATAAACACTCTGTAGTTTATTACCAAAATAGAACTTACTATATAATTCAATTCAGTTCAGTTTTATTTGTATAGCGCTTTTTACAATTCACATTGTCGCAAAGCAGCTTTACATAGTAAAAGTAATTTAAAAAGGAATTTAAACATTTTTCAACAACCCCTACACATCCCTATATAACATGACATATAATCCTAATTAGTATATACTACATGGGAATAACACAATCTGATTGTTCTACTATGAGGCAATTAAAAAACATTATTCCAAGTGGGTAATGCTTGAACTGAAACCGCAGACACTCATAGTTTGTCACAGAAACTTGGACCAGGTGGTGTGATCATTATTGCAGTTCAAAAATGTAAAAATAACACACAAAAATCTCATTCTAGTTTATTTTTCTTGGGGGGGGGGGGGTTGTGTGTAGTATATACTAAAACTCTGAATGAGTTTAAAACTTTAAAACTTTTGTTTTATAGTTGTTGTTTTTTTGTTTTTTTTTATGTTTTAACAATGACAGAGGCGGGTCAGGTCAGGTGATCTCTGCCCACTCTGTGCAGAGCTAAGTACTGTGTAGCTAACAGTGTCTTTTTAAACTTATAGAGAGTTTCACTATATACTTCACAGAAACATTATGTTATGTAAAGGCACATTCACACAAAATTTTCTCAAGCAACGCAAAGTGGGCAGGCGCAGAGTTCAACTTAGCTGAACTTTCACACAATGCGATTACAAATCAGAGCTTAAAGATACCATTGATTGACAGATGCCACCAAATACTGAGTTTGCCAAAACCTTTGTGTTGGGAAACAATGATCAATGAATTTAATAAATTAAATTTATCCTAAGGCCCAAACCCTAATGTTATATGTATTGTCATTCCACCCCATCGCTTCTGTCCCTTACGTGATACCTATTGAACTTGATCAACCTCAATATTCAAACAGGAAGTGGTTAGGCAAAAGAGTAATACCCAGTTACCCTCATATGAGGATCTTACAAGGACATAAACAGTGCAGCTGGGAGAAACTATGATGTCCTCATATGTGGACAGTGGGTTCATAAGAGGATATGCTGATAATATGAACTAAAATAAACTCAAATAAGACAATGATAATAAAAGCTCTCACGGATCTACTGTAAGAAACAAGCTTTGCTGCTCACAGTTTCACTCTAAAGGAATTTTAAGAGGGAAACATGCAAGGAAGTTACCCAGGCAACAAGAGCTGAGCGGTGAAGCGATTTGCTTCTCTTGCCAGGCAATTCGCGTGTCGCTGAATGTTTTCTGTGTGAACGCTGCTTAAGGCATGTTTTAAAAATCATTTAAAGTTTTATTAAATACTATGTGGAAACAGCAAACTAAAATAATTTTTTTGTTGTATAACTCCATTTTTAAATCGCAACACTGATGAAACCACCTGCTCCAAGTGACCATGACAATCCGTGAATGTCCACCATTTGAAATCAACCATTATCGACTTGGGATAAAGTTTTTTAATCCCCAGACCGCAGACCAGTCACACTGCATCATTTCCATGTAGTAAATACTGTGCTAATTGCTTATTGACTATTTTATAATGTTAATGTCTTTTTTATTATTATTCTAAAATAGTAGAAGTCCTTTTCTATCATCTTCAATAAGTGCATTAACTAAAGCAATACTTCAGTTGTTTCATATCGCATATAATAAAAGCTTGCGGAATTCCTTCTGCAGTTTATTGAGTACGGTTCTGTCTCTTTTATTGTTTTCTTTTAGAGGACTGGAAGCTGTATGTTTGGGGCGATAACTCAGAAGGGCAGATTGGTTTGGGAGAGGAGGAAGGGACTTCCACTCCACGTGAACTTAATGTAGGGAGAGGGATAACGTGGATCTCCTGTGGTTACTACCACTCTGCTTTAGTAACAGGTAAACTCACCTTAGTGTACAAACAGAAAAAGAAAGATATTTTTTTCTGCTTAATGCTAATAAAGATGATGCAATTAGTTTCCATCACTATTTTCTGCAAAGTTACTTCGTCTTCGAGACACTGATTCATGATTCTGACCTGTATCACCAGCACAGACATTACTTCTTTATATTAATTTACTCTTTCTTAATCCATGTTAATGTATTTATAGTATCCACTGGATTACAGGTGTATGGTGGATGTGTTGCATCATACAGAACTAATAATAATCACATTTAAATGTGTTGTTATAACAAAAATGTTAAAGGGTTCTCTAACGAGATATTTATTTAATATTCATAAAATAATTTTTCTCATCAGTGCTTTGTTTAGGAAAAAGGACTTCCCTTAGTCTGATGTATGTTTTTCTTTTACTGACTTCTATATAACACGTGGCTGGGGAGAGAATAACTGTTTATAGCTGTTCTAACAAAAGTGGTGGCAGGAACAGATTTCCCATAACAAACAGTTGACAAGTATTTTGGTAGCGTTCATTATTAAATAAAAAAAAAGACATTTCTGTGATAACAATCCCCTAACTACCGTGTTATTGATTATTTTATTTTAACAACATTGTTTTGCTGTATTTCTTACTTAATATTCATGTAAAAGCAATGGTCAAGCTGTTCTCCATTAATTCTGTGTCTGTGACTCATGCTCCATTACTGCTAACATCAATTCACTGGCCTTCAGTGGTTTGTGGTGCTCAATGTAATGCATCATTAACCTGAATGAACGAAATATATAGATCATACTGCAGCTCGTTGCTAAGTAACAATTGTATTGTACGTTTCAGAGGACGGGGCATTATTCACCTTTGGAGAGAGAGACAGTGGGAAGCTGGGATTGTCCACAGCACAGATGACCAATCACAAAGTGCCCCAGCAAGTGGAGGGCATCTGTGAACGGGTGCTGCAGGTGGCATGTGGAGGAGGCCACACGCTGGCGCTCACAGGTACGACAACTGTACTGAAAAAAAGTGATGATGGCGGAACTCTGCCTAAAATGTGCTCAATTTACAGTATATGTAGCATATGTAATTATCCTAAACAAGTAGTTACATAAATGTAACACTGGCACCTGACATTGACCTGTAATTTAGTGGATGTCATCTATTATGCAAACATTCACTCATTGAGTACTCTTGGTATTCACTGTGCTCTGTATTTTCTTGCATTCCTGATGTGTTTATCTATTTGTAATTGGACTCAGAGAAATGCCTGTATTCCTTTGGCCTGGGACTGTTTGGCCAGCTCGGTCACGGCACCTTCACCTTTGAGTCCCGTTTGCCGAGAGTGGTGGAACATTTCCGTAAGGGAAAAGTAAAGCATATAGCATGTGGAGAAAACTACAGCGCCGTTATCACAGGTACTCTAAAGGCTCAGTGATTGCAGAAATCTATGACCTCTGCTTGTATACTAAACCATGTTAAAAAAATATTTAGTTATTATTTTATTTTTGTCTTGAGTATTTTTGTTGGGGGTTTTTGAGCTTTCTTTGCAACTTATGTCGATAGCACTGTTGAATTCTCTAATTTGAATGATTAGAACAGCAACTCTGACAGAAGGCTTTCTTTTACGTTATTATTTATAAATAAGCCAAAACATTAACACCACTTGATTGGTCTTTGGTTAGGCAGCCCAATACACAGCAAGCTGCAATGCACTGTGTGCTCTGACTCCTTTCTATCATAGCCAGCAATAAAAGTTTCATCAGTTTGTGCTACAGTAGCTCTTCTGTAAGATCAGACCAGATTTACTAGGCTTTGCTCAGCACATGCATCAGTGCCACTCTTTCCAGTTTACTGATTGTCCTTCCTTGGGGCACCTTTGGTAGGTATTTACCGCTGCATACCAGGAACACCCCACAAGACACGAATACGTCTCACTCCTTAGCAAGTGGAACTGTAATGAGATCAATGTTATTCACTTCAGGCAGAACATTTGACAAGGCCATCTGTCTGTGTGTGACAGATATCATCACCTGCAGCAGCGGCCAGAGATCAGACTTTAACTTTAAAGTAAAAAACATACCTAGGCCAGTCTTTAAGTCTTTGGGGATCTCCACATAACTAAAGATGAAGATGAGTTATGTGGTTCCGTGACATGGCCTTTTTGGGGTCAGACTGGCTTGGGATACCAGAGAGATTCGACTGTCTGTTCACCAGAAAATACTTATGCACTTAGGGCAGCTTCAGCATTGGCCTCACAAGTTCCTACACTTTCAGAGGGCATGCCATTAATTAAAAATAGGATGGGGGCAGGAGCGAACTTCTAAGAGGAGGTGTGCTAATATTGGGTCAAAAATGCTGCATTTTTGCAGACATACCCTGCCAATGAAAGTGGTCTCAAAGCTTCTTTATTATGTAGCCAAACCCCAGGTGTCTTCCTAGTAGGTGAGAGAATCAAAGTGAAAAAGGAGGTAAATGTTTGGCCTTGGGACTACCAAAAAATCTCAGATTTGTCCACAATGCTCTGTGTGTTTTCTGAAGATGGCCATTTTTTTAATCAGAAACTTGGTAGATCTGTGCATTTGAGCCCAGACATTGGTGGTTCATGGTGGGGACAAGTAATTAAACCCTTCCTTTTACCTTGGCCAAAGTGGACAGTATACACCTCAAGGGCTAAATATTTTTTTTGTTCTTGGTGGGGGAACAAGGTGCATTAAGGGCTATGTTTAATCTCCTGTTGCCTCCTGTTTGTTTGTTTTTTGTTTTTGTTCATGCTATAAATTGTCACCATCATTCCTAACATTAACATATGGTGCCACATTACTTAATGTAATTAATGCCCATGAAACTATATTACAGGGTTGGTTTAAAAAACATAACGGCTCCCAAGTTTGCATCTTTCTTACTAAATATCATACAGATATTCTCTAACTACAGGCATTGCACCAGCCGCTACCTAGGCATTATAAACAACTGGCAGCCATTTTGCTGACCTTGAACTTGACCTACAATGACCTTTTCATAAACTTGTTTCAGCCTTTTTTTTCCCCCCCAAGTTGCTACCCTGAAAATTTGATGGTGATATGTGTATAAGTTCTTGATATATAAGCTTGTGTAGCCTCAAAAAAAAAGGAAAAAAATACAAAAGCACCAACTGACAGAAGAGAAAACATATAGATTTATGGTATTCGGCAGATGCTTTTATCCAGAGCCATTTACATTTTTATCTCCTTATAAAATGCAAGCCAGCAGTTGACAGTTATGGGTTTTGCTCAAGGGCCCAACAGTGGAAGCTTGATGGTAATTGGATTTGAACCCCTAACCATAGGTGCTGTACCACATTTTACCATGTTTAAAATTATGCTGTTTATTTGTAGGAATAAAATTCCAGTGCAAATACTCTTATTCTAATTGAAACATGTTCATTTCAGAGAGTGGGATTCTCTACACGTTTGGTGATGGCCGTCATGGGAAGCTGGCTTTAGGAGAGGAGTATTTTGCTAACCAGTTTAAACCAACATTGTGTCCACGATTCCTCACATACAATGTGCAGGCTGTGAGTTTCATTATAAATTCCTCTATTCCTATTTTACTGTAATACACCAAGCCTGTACTCTATACTTGTGTTATTTATTTATTTATTTGATTTTAATTTTACTAGGTTTCTTGTGGTGGGTGTCACATGGTGGTGTTGGCTAAGCCTCGGCTCAAAAGGTCAGAAGATGTGATCGTAGAGGATGATGATGTGACTGAAGACCACCTGAAGAGGCTGCTCAGGGAAGCAGAGTCTCGACATGGTCTAAACAGAAGTCTTTCAGCTCGGGACCGACGTAGGGAGAGGGTGAGTTTACTGTAACATATACTAACCAATTGTTGAAATATTTTTAAAATGCAAGAAAAAGATAACAAATAAACGGAAAAGATTTTCAATATTTCTACTGACCATTTTAATTATCTACTGTGAGAAAGGTAAAATCTAATGCCTGCAACACACTCAACAAAAGTTGGGACAGAGTTAAAATTAGATTGAAAAGTTTACAAAAAATTCAAGTATCAATAAATTAACTGGTTGCAGTTGAGGGATCATAATTGGGTATAAAAGTAGCATCCACCAGTGGCTCAGTCGTTCTAAGCAAGGCTGGACCGTGGCTCATCCCAGTGCAAAAGGAACATTTCTCACTGCAAAACTGCAGAAAATGTAGGTCTTTCAAAATCTAAAGTACATAGTATTTTGAAACAATTCAGGGAATCCAGACACTTCTCAGTACATAAAAGACGATATCGAAAGTCACTGTTGAGTGTGCATGAACTCTGTGCAATTAGGCAGCACTGCCTCAGAAACTGTCATGCTACTTTAACAAATATAGTCACATGGCATCTGGAGTATTTCAGAAAACCGTTGTCACTTAATACAGTCTACCGGTGCATCCTGAAATGCAACATGAAACTGTCTTGTGCAAGGAGGAAGTCATACATCAATCCCATGCAAAGACAGCGTTCTCTGGGCCCAAGCTCATCGCAGATGGACTAAAAGACCACGTGCTCTGATCAGATGTTAGTCCACATTTCAGCTTATTGTTGGGAAAAGTGTACTTCATTGTTTTTCTTTGATGATGATGACCATTCGGATGGTCATTGAAAGGTCCAAAAGCCAGCATCTGTGATGGTTTGGGGTGTAATAAGTAACTAAATAAATGACTGTCTCCTATTGAAAATGTATGGTGCATCATGAAAAGGAGAATCAGACAACCTCAAAAATTGTAATTAAAAGGAAAGCTTATCTATCTATCTATCTATCTATCTATCTATCTATCTATCTGTCTATCTAGCTATCTGTCTATCTAGCTATCTATCTATCTAGCTATCTATCTATCTAGCTATCTATCATTTGCTCATCTTACATAATGAATATAAAATTTTAACTGACTGGCCTGCAGGTAGGAAAACCTAATCCAAGGTGGCCAAGTGAAACACGGTGAAAAATATGTGAAAGATGATGTAGCACAATGGTAAACATGAATCTGTCCTAACTTTCTATGAGTGTGTTGCAGAGAAATACAGTTGAGTTGATCAGTAAAAATACTGAAAATCTTTTTGTTGTGAGTTTAACAGTTAAATGAAGGTTCATGTGAATTAACAAAATAAAGATTTATGGGTTTTATTGCTTTTTGGAAAAACATCCCCACTTGACTTTAAATAGTTTAGATATTGGCTATGTTTTCATGAATTAATTAGTGCTAGTTGAAGCAATTATCAGAACCTCATGGAGTTTTACCTAAGCAGGTAGAGGGGCAGATCATCGGTAGATGTAAAGTTTGAACCCAGACCTAAATATTTTATGACTATTCCAGTGCTTATTCTTTGGTAGTTAACATACATATGGAGCAAAATATGTGACCCTCCAGCACCAAACAAGTCAGAAGTCACAGAACCATATTTTTAAATGCTAAACAATGTCCAGACATTACAGTTTATCTATGTGTGTGTGTGTGTGTGTGTGTGTGTGTGTGTGTGTGTGTGTGTGTGTGTGTGTGTATATATAAATATATAGGAGTTTATTTTGGAAACTTAAATGCATTTTTCTCCTTTTTTTTTTTCAGTTTTTGTACTTCAAAATTCATATGTCCATATCACAGTCAAATTTGGACCTATCAAAATATAGAACCAACAAAAGATATACATCATTTAAAAGCTTTTTCTTCTGTTCATGTTATGTTTTATAGTGATATTGTTTATGTTTTATAGTGAAATTTAAACGATTAATTGATCTTTGTCACATAATCAGATTTTAATTGCATTTGTTTGTTTATTTTGTATCTTCCCAGTTTGATTCTGATCCTGGGTATCAGATAGGTGCCCTTTTGGTCTAATAGTAATCTGAAGTAAACATTGTGTGTCCTGTTTTTAGGAACGCTCTCCAGATCAGTTTGGGATGATGTTCCGGACTCTTCCACCTCTTGGTTCAGGTCATGGTAATGTGTTTTTGCCTGCATCTAGTCAGACTTTACCCTCACAACTAAACAAGAGAGCCACAAATGGCTTCCAGAGGAACAGACTTCCCAGCAGTGGTAATGAATATTTATGAAAATACTGAACATTTTAATTAATACAGATGTGTTTGAAAGCTTTGTGATTATATATGTATCTTGATAGGCAAGGTCACAGAAGAAGATGGGAAGACTCTTGTGGAAAACTGTGAGGATGATGAAAGTGTGAAAGATTTGGGAGAAACTACTGATTTATTAAATTTAGTGAGTACAAAACACAAAGCTCTACTTATTTTAAACTTGAACATTAAAAAATGGACAGAATATGAGTTTATATGAGTGCCAAATGTGCACTCTGGAACAGATCCAGATGAAACTTGGTCTGACATGATCTTGAATATACATTTTGTACACAAATTTTGTTGAAATTGGGTGTTTTGAACAAAATATCATTTTTTATTTATATTACACCCATTATTCTGTAAGCTATAGCCGAGACATGGACTCCCTGTCCGGCATCAACCCAGATTCGAATTTGCGATCTCCGGGTTGGTAGTCACGCACCTTGTCGAAATTGTCTCAATGTAATTTTCTGATTAATAGGAGACATACATATAATACAATCATAATCATAAAATTCATGTCTGTTAGACAATTAAGAAATCTACAGATTATTGTATTCAGATTCAATTTACTTTTTATTTTTATGAATCTGTGGGTTATCAGGTTCGTGCATGGGGTCATAGAATTGTCATTATTGCCTGTATTCTTATCTAAATTTAATGGGAAATTAAGTGATGACCTATCCATAATAAAAATGTCAAATTTATCTGTCAAAAACTGTGGACAGAAAGTTGCTAACAGACAGACAATCAGACAAACAAACAAACCCACACAGATAAAACCATAACCTCTTTGGCGGAGGTAATAATTTACAATCAGTCATAATGCCTTGTGATAAATTGTTTTATCTTTAGCATTCTAAGTGCAGTGTATATGCTGTGATAGATATGAATGTACATGATAGGTGGAATATGACTGAAATGCTGGTGGCTGATTTTTATTTTTATTTTATTTATTTATTTTTGTTTGCTTTAAAAGACTCATGTAATGAAGATGGATCCTGGAGAGAAGTCTATTACGTTGTCTCCTGTTCAGAAGGTAAGCAGTGGATTGAAACTGAGTTTAAAGTGTTTAAAGTTACGTATAAGGAATATATAATTAGGGAATAATAATGCTTCCAGACAGATATTCTGTATAATTCATTAAAGCATGTATTTATTAATTAATGTATTAATGCAGCAGCTAATGAAGCATTGGTTTCATTAATGCAGCACTTCATTATTAAAGTTATATTAATGTTACAGTGTAAAAACCACTTACCACAAGGGCAAATGTTTACTGAGAGTTTAGTACAGTAAAAACACGGGTGCTGCTTTACTGCTGCTTTATTGACTGGTTACAAGTGATATAATCAGATGAGTTATTTTTCATCATATTCTCCACAAGAAGGGAAACATAACATGTGAACAATGCATTACTGAACACTCGACCCCTACATTGAGCTAGAAGTGACACGGGATTTAAACTAGCTTATGCCTTTGTATGCACAACCAAATATTAAAGGAAATTAAACCCAAACTTAAAGCTTAAAATCTATCATACACATCTTTGCAAATCAAAACACGCTATTATTATTACAGTCTTCTTCGTAAAGCAACTGTAGTAGTGGAACCAGTAATTTATCTGATATAGGTAAATGTACTGTAGTATTATGTGCAGATGTGCTTAGTTTTATTCTATCCACAAGTTCACTAGTTTATATCTAACTTGTTAGTTTAATATCTGTATACTGTAATTTTTACCATTATCTTCCCTTATATGAACTGACGCATCCTATTCTCATTATTTCGTGCACTTGCGTAAGTAAAACAGACTTCAAATGGTGGCCTTTAAAACTGACTAATGCAATCTATTGAACAGATTTTAGCAGATTGCAACCTTGAAAATGTTAGAAAAAACCACCTGATACTGAAAACATATACATATTTTTAGTGCAACAGGGGCAGTTTCTTTTTGTCCTTCAATAAATTGTAAGGTCACTATTTAAAACTATATATATATATATATATTTCTTAGGTTGACTTTTGTAGTTTGTTCAGAGATCAGATTCTTAATGCCTGAAGAACAGTACCAGCTCTTAGTAATGTGTCTCTCTCTTTGACTCATTTCCACTGCTTGGCCAAAAAAAAAGCTGCTCACTGTAATAACTTGTTGGACTGGCTTTTACCGTGATTACAGGGGAAAATCACACATTGTTTTGATAAACCTAAGCAACATCATAACATTTATTTTCATCCAGATTTAGGTTCATTTTTCACCAACATCTTGAATTGGTGAGGGGAAAATTGAACTACTCCAAAAAGTCTTCTCCAGGACATCCCAAAGAATTTCACTAGGGTTAAGGTCAGGACTCTATGGTGCCAGGTCATGACTGAAAATGATTCCTCATGCTCCATGAACCACTCTTTCACTATTTGTGCCCCAATTTTACTTTGAAGGCTAAAGGCAGTCCAACAAAATATTTGGGTGCCTGAATGATTGGCCAGGCAGTGTATGTTGCTTTTCTATTGTTTTTGTTTTTCATCTTTATGTTTATTCTGCACTAATTTTTCTTGCATTAAAAGGTCACACAGTTCTCACTTTTTCATTTTTCTTTCTGCTCCCGGGGGGGTTGGATAGAAGAAGGTTAAATCTGGGGAAAAGCACAGTAAGTTGGTGAAGCAGCTTATACAAGACCCTGCACCTGACAGTGAGAGGGCAAGGCTTAGTTTAAGTAGCGCCTTGCCTACTGAGTTACTACAAAGTCACAGTAATAAATCACAGTTTGGGGAACCTCAACTTTCCAGCATACCGTACCAAAGATCCCAAAGCTTGAACAGCGATAAAGGAAATGCTGTGAAAGAAATAAGGCATATAAAGCACTCAATGAGGAAACATAGATCTAAAACAGAGAACCAGCCAAAGTATAAGTCTAAGCATGACTTGCAAAACGAACTAAATGAGATTAAGTCTAAAGCTAAAGGCCAGCCTGGTCAAGAGGTCTTAGGCAAGCCTGAGGTAAAAGCACGTTTAAGTAAAGTCAAAGGGTCTAAGACAGAAACTGAGAAAAAAGAAAAGGTTAACAAGCCTTCCGGACAAGAGGATTTAGACAAAGCAGAATCCAAAACAAGGTCTGTGGACAAACGACAACAGCAAGCCATTGAGAAAAGGAGGCAAGAGCTACCTAGAGGGTTTTTTTCTCCAATCGCACAGGTGGAAAAGAAGGAAGTGAAAGTGAAGAGCAAGCCAATAGTTGTGCAAAGCAAAGTACCGGACAATACCATTGAGCATGATGTAATGACATGTGATGGAAGCACTACTAGTGAACAGTATAACCTAGCACAGGTACCAACCAAGAGGACCCAGTCTACCAAACCTGAGAGCCATGTGGACACAAAAAAGAAAACTAAGGAGCTAGGCTTTAAAGCAGGTGCCAGTTCCATAGACAGCATAACATCACAATCTGAAAACACATTGCCTGGCTCTCTCATGGGAGTAACATCACTAACAGAGGACCTGCCAATTGAGAGTCCCATGAGTCTCCTTAAAGAGGTAGCCTCCAGCCAGTTCCTGTGCCAAGCAGCATCCATCAGCTCCTCACAAACTATTAGGCAGAGTCCAAACACACTGGATGAACAGACTCTTTTCGATGCTGCCTCTATCAGTAAGGATCCAGAGAGAACAGGAAGCAAAAGGACAGCAGTTACCATTAATGTAAAGCCTGTATCTGTAGCTTTAGATGAGGAAGCTGAGAAGAGCAAGTATCAACCTGAGGAGAAAACTAAAAAGAAAGAAGGAGACAGTGGAAGGGATGAGATTGGTGAATTATCAGAGGAGGATAGTAGAGGGATGACAGACAGTGAGAGATTGGAGAAAGGAATGAGGAAGACCAGCAGTGTAGAATATGGCAAAGAAGGAAGTAAAAACGTTGGCCAGGTAGCAAATGATGATGAAGAAAAGCAAGATGACATTTGGAGAGTGTCGAGTGATGAAAGGGAGAGTGAAGGAGATGAGAAAAGTAAGTCTGAGTCAGAACAAGTAAAGGAGAGAGAGATAGAGTCTGAGGAAGAAGGGAGCAGTCATGTTATGGAGGACAGAGAGGACGAAGAACTAAGTGAGACTCCGGATGTGGTTCAAGAAGAGGAAGAAAGTAGTAAAGAACCGAATATAGAGACAGAGAGCCAGATCAGTGAGCCAGAGGAGGATGAAGGTGAGAAAGAGAGGTCTGTATCTCAAAGTGTTAGTAAGAATAAGGTAGATCACAGTGAGGAGGATGAAAGTGAAGAGGAAGAAGCAGAAGAAGAAAATAATAGTTCTGAAGAGGAGATGGGGTCTAGCAGGAAAGAGAAGAATGAGACCGAGGATGAAGAGGAAAGTAGAAGTGAAAGTGAGGCAGAGGGTGGGAGTGAGAACGAAGAAGAGTACAGTAGGACAGAAGAGCATGAAAGTGAAGAAGAGGATAAAGATGGTGAGAAAGAAGTGGAGAGTGAGGATGAAGAGGAGGTGAGTGAAGCAGGAAAGAATGAGAGTGAAAAAGAAGAAGAGAGTGAAGCAGAAGACGAATATGATGAAGAGGAGGAGAGTGAGACAGGAAAGAAGGAGGGTGAAGAAGAAGAAGAGGAGGAGGAGGAGAGTGAAGAAGGAAAGGAAGAGAGTGAGGAGGAAGAGGAGGACAGTGAGGAAGAAGGGGAGGAGAGTGGTGCAGAAGAGGAGGAGTCGAGTGACTCAGAAAATGAAGAGTGTGAGGAAGAGGAGGAGGAGAGTGAAGCAGGAGAGGAAGAAAGTGAGGAAGAGGAGGACGGAATGGAAAGTGAAACAGAAGATGAAGAAGAGTATGGTGAGGCAGAGGAAAATGAAGAGTGTGAAGAAGAAGGTGAGGATAATGAAGCAGAGCAAGATGAAGAAGAATCCGAGCAGGAGAATGAAGATACAGAGAGTGAAGCAGGGGAGGAAGGAGAAGACAGTGAAGATGAAGAAGGAGATGTGCAAGCAGAAGAGGATAAAGATGAAGAAGAAGAAGAAGAAGGCCAAATGGATAAAAGCGAGGAGGAAGATGTAGAAGAGGAAGCTGCAGAAGAAGAAGAAGAGCCTAAGAAGAAACGAAAAGGAAATGAAAAGCAATCTAAATCAAAGCATGACCCTTCAAAGATTTCAGCTAGAAAACGCAGGTCGATTACTCAGGAGCCTCAACAATTCTGGGATGACGTTCTACCTCAGTACCTCAACCTAAAATAAATCCTTCACCTCAGTCTTTGTTCTACTCCCACTGTATCATGAATTACGTAATTTCTGTACATATGTATTATTTTTGTCAGCCAGCTCACTGAGACACATTTATGTGTATTTACACAGATGATTGATTGTATCATTTTATTAAAAATAACCTTTCTCATTATGGGAATGTGTATAATGCCTTACAGTTAACTATATACACCAATTCCAGCTGCTATTTACTACAGTGTCTTTCATCTGCTGCTATTTAACACATTTTTCTGCTTATCATCTGTACTGAATCCCTTCTTGTGCATTTCCTGATTGGATAGGATTGCCTAGTAATTTATTTATTTATCTGTGCTTATCTTTTTAAATAATTATTTTACATTACGTCCTTTTACTGTACCTTTATGGGTGGTCTCGGTTAATATATTTTTTACATTCTTGCATACCTATCATTATATAATTTGCTTTATTTTCGGACAGACTTCTGTATGTTTATTGGAGGGACGTGTATCATGTCAACACTATGCTATATTTCAAACAACAGACCTGCCTGCATAAGTAATATAAAAGAATGAATAAATGTAAAGAGACTGTGGGTGATTTGTCTGTTTAAGGCAATTATACCCTGCTCAGCCAAAAAGAAGTGCACTCTAATATTTAGCTGAAGTGCCTTTTAGCCTTGATTACAGCACATAATCACCAAGGCGTTGTTGATTCAATTGGTCAGGTTAAGACTCAGCAACATTATGTGGCAGTAAAATGAAGTCAGCTGACAACATGAATGTAGTGAATAAGCAGGTTTCCAATCAACTGACTTTTTCTTCCATGAGGGCACGGATATAAAATTGGGGCTCAAATAGTGAAAGCGTGGTTCAGGGAGCACGAGGAATCATTTTTACACACAAACTGGCACCACGGAGTCCTGATTCTTAACCCTATTGAACATCTTTGAGCAAAGCCTTTTTGGAGTGGTTCGATTTTCCCGTCATCAATTCAAGATGTTGGGGAAAAATAACCCAACTCTGGATTAAGATAAATGTTATGACGTTTTTGAAACAATGCCATGATGATTACATGATGTAATCAATTGTAAAGGAGGTCCAACAAAATATTAGAGCGTGACTTTTTTGGCCGGGCATTGTATAAAACTTCTAAATGTTCAGAAACGCAGAGCAATAATGAGGACACGACGTGAGTGGATTGCAATTTGAGGTGAGAATTTTCTACTCTTGGCTGATGAGCATACATAGATCCCCAGTCTCTCCTTCACCTTGTGTTTTTTCTGTGTGCTGCGTGTGTGTGTGTGAGAGAGAGAGAGAGAGAGAGAGAGAGAGAGAAAAGGTGAGCTTTCTCTCATAACATAGTGTGTTATGTATGTAATTCCCCACTAGGTGCTAACATATTTCCAAAAGTCCCTTGTCTCCTAGCTTTGTCCCCTGTTACTTCTTTTCAACAATTCATTCATTTATTGCAGTGCTTTATACTATAGTGCCCTTACCATCTTTTTGGTTTTTTTGCCTATCTACAACAAGACCATAGAGTTCAGTGATGATGAAACAACTGGAGAGGAAGAGCAAACAGAAGATGAAGAGGATGATGAAGAAGATGATCTGGAGGAAGAGAACAATGAAGGGGAGGAGCAATATGAAAAAGAAAAAAGCAAAGAGCCGGTGGAAAAAACTAATCAACAGGAGATCAATATAATCCAGCCAACACCTCAGGTAATCTGAATCGATAAATATAAAATATATTTTTTATCCATCCATCCATCCATGTGGTGCTTATCCAAGTCATAAGGCAGTGGTTTTCACAGAGGCACTCAGGTCTCCCTCTCCCTGGCCACCTTCTCCAGCTCTTCTGGGAGAATACTGAGGTGTTCTTAACCCAGCCAGTGTTCTCAAGAGATCCCTCCAGCATGTCCTAGGTCTGCCCCAGGGTCTCCACTTGGTCGTACATCTCTGGAACACCTCTCCTAGTCAGATGCCTGGATCACCTTAATTGGTTTTGCTTTCAATTAGTAGGAGCAGTGGCTCAACTCTGAGCCCCTCCTAAATGTCTAAACTAAAGGTCTTGGCTCAGCTCTCTTAAACATGACTGACTGGTGCAGTGGCTACATCACTGCAGATGCTGCACCTATCCACCGGTCGATCTCCCGCTCATGAATAAGGCCCTGAGATACTTGAATGTCCTTGCTTGAGGCAGCAAACTCATCCCCAAACTAGGGAATCCACCCTTTTCCAAGTAGGAACTGTGGGCTCAGATTTTTTAAGGTGCTAATTCTAATACCTGCCACTTCTCTCGTGGATCAAGATTCTCCAGTGCAGATTACTGCTCAATTTGACCAACAGGAACAGCTCATCGATGCAGTCCTGAGCCCACTAAAATAGACACCCTCTGATCCTTTTCAAGACCCAGAAATTCTGTCAATGAGATTTATGAACAGAATCACTGACACAGGGCAGCCCTGGTAGAGTCCAGCACCAGTTTGACTTGTTGCCAACAAAAAAAAAAAAAAACAAGGTCTTGCTTTGGTTATACAGGGACTGAATGGCCTGTCGTAATGGTCCCCCAACCCCACTTGCAATGCAGGTATCTATTGGTGGCATCAAGTGTCCCACAAGCTACCCATGCTTGATAGGATGCCTTTTTTAACTTGACAGCTCCTTTTACCACTAGTGTCCACCACCTGGTTTGGAGGTTTTTGCCACAGTAGACATGAACATCCATGGCTGCAAATCTGTTCAGCAATGGAGTTGGGGAATATGGCCCTTTAGGATGCAGTAAAAGTTCTGCCAGAGGTTTGAGTAGAAAATCCATCATACAGCAGCCTCTGCCAAACACTTCCAGTCAATCCTTACTGGTCGTGTGGGTGTGCCAGGTCTGTCCGGTGTCATCCCCCATCATCTGATTCAACTCACCACCAGGTGTCCTCTCTTCACTATAGTTTCAAGACATGAATCTGGTATGACCAGAAAATTGATTCTCAACATACAGCCTGGGGTGTCCTGAGGTCATGTGTACCAATGAACACCCTTATGCTCATACATGATGATTTTTATGAACAAACTCTGATCAGCAGAGAAGTCTAATAACAAATCTCTGCTCAGGTTTAGAACAGATAGGCCATTCTTCCCAACCACTACCCTTCAAGTTTCCATGTCATTGCCCTCAAATATCCCAGTAGAATAGAAGAATCTCCAGGGAAACAGAGTCCCAAAGTAAGACTCAGGGAACTCCAAGATGGCAGGGTACTATGATTTGGTGTTTGGTGCATACACACTAGTCCAACTCCTTTCTAGGAGATCTGTCTGAACCTGAGCTGTGTATTGAGATGACTTCAACAATATCTAGCTGGTATCTGTCAACCTTTTGCACAAGCTCAGGTTCCTTCCTGACCAGTTATATTCCATGCCCTTAAAGCCAGTTTTGTCAGTTGGCGATCCCGGCCTTTAGTCACTGCCTGAGCCACATCACACCAGACCCCTTTAGCTCCTCCTCAGGAGGGAGGACCCACATGACTCCCACATGGCTGAGTCTGGCACAGCCCCATCGGTACAAGTTCAACCACCTGGTGCTCACTGTCAAACCAATCTCCCAAGCCTTTTTTTAAGGCGGGGCCTCGGTATAGGTTTCCCAATGCATGATATCAGCAGCATTAATTTAAAAACAGTTTTTGTTTTGTGATGTAGAGGAACTGTCTTTTGGAAATACAACTGTGCATTCATACTCAGAAAGTTTAAATGTTAGCCTTGATTTGTAATAAGTTTAAAAATTGTGGTGTCCAATTCCAGTTTAAATGACTACATTACCCAGGAATTAATTTTTACAGGCACTGTTAATACTGAATGTGTTTGATGTAGGTAAGGAATGATTTAGAAGAGGAAATTGTACCTGATGGACAAGCCAAAGGTAAGTTTATGGATTACAGTTTCATATGTTTTTTATACTGTTTAGGTCAAAATTAGCTTCATGGGATCTGATGCCTGGGAATCGGTATCATATGTCCACTAAAATAAAATGACATAAAAATATAAAATATATGCAGGGTGAAGTGGAGTACATCGGAGTAGTGGGTAACAATGCAGGCTCTGGTTTCTGTGTTTGTTCTTCCCATGTGTGCGTG
>JBCNYH010000014.1:15707475-15718287 GCA_039654325.1 Tandanus tandanus
CGGATTGGCATTTGAATTTTAGTGGGTTTTGAGAGAACGGATCAGGATTGTCCCCACTAACCCCCCCCCCCCCCCCTCTTTTTCTTTTTTTCTCAGGTTGGATTCAGTCCTGATGATGCAAGTAACACTGTTAAAGAGGTAACCTGAATCAGCAACACAAAGATAATGACATAATCAGGGTGGTCCCTGGTCTAACCACGGACCGAAGGATTGACAGTTACTTTTTAATAGCATGCTTCATTTATGTGTGTGTATGTGTGTGTGTTGGCTGGCCAGTGCATCGAGGGTGTAATTGGAGGTGTGGACTACAGCCAGAACAAAGTGAACCAGTGGACAGCGAGCATTGTGGAGCACTCTCTCACTCAGCTGGTTAAACAGGGCAAATCTTTTAAGTACATCGGTAATGATGTCATTTTTTCCCAAACCATAAACATTATGCATAAAAATATCCTGGATTATTGTTCTAAACTGAGCGTGTGTGTGTGTGTGTGTGTGTGTGTGTGTGTGTGGGTGGGGGGGGGTTAGTGAATTGTGCTATAATGCAGAAAAGTGGTGCAGGACTCCACACGGCCAACTCCTGTTACTGGGACACCACTACTGACGGTAAGTGATGGGACGCACTAACTGTGTATAGATCACTTAGGACGTTAAATTGACATTAAGGATGCGTGACACAGCGGTTTGGGTTTGGCTTATCCGTACAAACCGAAGCTTATTGAAGGATTTTGAATGGAGAAGTCAAGGCTTAATTGGGGGAATAATATGAAAATGTTCCTCTACTCTATATGGCATAATATACAAAAAACAAATACTCCACATTAGAGTGATTCAGTTCTTATGTCAGTGATTATGAAGTGTTTCCCATTTCCCATACTGTCAGTGTTTTATTCCACTTATACCACAAGACAGTTCCTGTAATATCTTTTTATTGGCTAGTTACACTGTAGACACTGTTGCACTTTTAAACCAGTTTATAGCAACTCCATCCATCATCCACAGTCCCATTGCCACTTATCCATCAGAGTCATGGAGGTTACACCCTGAACAGGTCTCCAGGCTATCGCAGGGCTAAAACAAACAACCATTCACAACAACAGTCAAACCCAGGGGCGTTTAGCAACTGCCCACGTAACCCTGGAGTCCCTGCCCATGTACAAATGATTGGTTTTTTGGAAGAACTCGGCTGGGTGCCACTTGCTCCACTTCTTGAGGTAGCACAAGTTATTCTAACACGACTTGCTATCTGAACCCAATCAGTGTCAGTTTGCCCCAGTGGGGCAGTGGTGGCTTAGTGGCTAAGGCGATGGGTTACTGATCCAAAGGCCAGCGGTTCTAGCCCCATTATCACCACTGTTGGGCCCTTAACCCTCAATTGCTCAGCTGTATAAAAATGATAATTGTAAGTTGCTCTGGATAAGAGCATCTGCCAAACGCTGTAAATGTAATAAATGTAATGTGTCAAGTAGGAGGAGGGTTTAAATATGAGCAGTAGTGTCCATATTGAGTGGTTTCGCAGGATTTTGCAGCAGGTGAGTGGCTCTGAGTGTTTTACTGATTGGACAAGGAGAGGAATGACTGCCATCAACACAAAGAAACATGATTCTCTTCCTCCTTTAGCGTTCTTGATACATTCTGTAGTGACGCCATGCACTCACATTAATATCTATGGTTCTTTGTCGCTGACTTTTCCTTACTTGAATCATGTTTGTAATTACCAGCTGCATAGCTGGTATTGTTTTTTAGTTCTGTCAGTTAGTGTTTTTCTTTTTTTTTCCCTCCACCATAATAAATTCTATCAACAAGAGCTTATAACTGTTGTTTGTAATAACACTCTGATACTCTGGGCCAAATTTGGCTGCCATTGGCCACTAGGTGGTGCGTAAGTCTATATTTTAATAGTGGTTTATCCAGTTGTAAGAAACTTGGTGGGTACAGTCAAGGGCCACTCCTGTGCCCTGTGCCCACCTCTACTACCCTGGTGTTGTGATTGCTTAAAGTGGGAATGGCCTGTTATGCTAACAATTACAATGTTCAGACTTCACCAGTTACATTTGAGTGATTTTGTGAGAAATGTACAGGGTAGGCAGACAATATTTCCTAGACCTGACGTACCAAAAATGGTACATGTGACCTATTTTGGCCCACACCTCCCAAACCCAATGTCGCACATTCAAAATTGTTACATCTTTACATTCCATGAATTAAGATGGATCAGATAATATAGGCTACACCAATTTTATTTTTTTTGAAGTCTCATAATCAAGAGTTTTTCTACTTTCACAAAGGCTTAATTAATAATTAACATGCAAATATTAGAAGCTAGCATGCTAAATACACTACAAATAGGGCAAGTTAATATCTCAAGAATGATTCATCCAATTTGGATGAAACTTGATGGGTACAATCTAGGGCCAGTACTGTGGCCACCCCTGCAATAGACAGACAATGCTTAATAGACCTCACATACCAAAAATGGCACATGTGCACCATCGAGAAGGACTTGGACCCTGTCAATAACTGCTTGTTGTTCTAGTGGGTTTTTTTGTTTGTTTGTTTTTGTAGTTAAGATATTCAATTTGTGCAGAGAGTAGAGTCCACTGGGGATGTGTGTAATCCTGTTGTTTTTTCTTCTTTCTCTGCAGGAAGCTGCACGGTCAGATGGGAGAACCGCACCATGTACTGTGTCGTTAGTGTGTTTGCTGTTGCTTTGTGAATCAAGACCTTGCTGCACCCATGCCATAGAATCAACCCATACATACACACACACACACACACACACACACACACACACACACACACACACACACACACACACACACATCATATGCTCAGACACACTCTCAGCCACCAGGGGGCACCATGAACTTTTATCAACCAGAGTATTATTAAAGCTCTGTGTTGTTGGGCTTAAGATGGGGCAACTGAGATCACCTGCCCACAGTACTTAAATATTTTAACATCACTGCTTGTGTTTGTCATTCATTATTTTTAACTGTGTAGAAAAACTGTAACCTCATAGTGTAGTAGGTATTAAATGTGTTAAGAATTAAATTCAGTGTTGTATAACTGAGCACATGATGCCTCTTGACTTTTCCTTAAACAACAAATTGTTGTTATTTTTATATTACACACAAATAGAAATGACAAGGAAATTAATCAGATATGAAGCTGAAATATTCTTTTTTTTTTATTTTTTTTAAATAACTGGTTCTTGCACATGATTTTAGAAACAAAATAAACTGATTTCTCTTGCATCAGAAAAGCATTGTCACTTCACATCCTGTCCCCAATGTGAACACCATCTCAAAATGTACTGAACTTTACAGGGCCATGTGTAACAGCAAATAATTTCATCCAGTGTTGGCTGAGATAAGCTCCAACCTCCCTCCGACCCTAGTTGGATTATGCGGCTCATCAAATGAATGAGTGAGGATAGTTTTTTACATTTAATCTAACAGCATTGTTTAAAGGAAAGCAAAGAAAGACTTGTGTGAACTTGAGATTTATCCCCAATAATTTTTGTTTCACATCACTGCAAATCTGCTTCCTGAAGACCTCAACTTGAGAGTAAAGGAAATAACGTTATGAAATACATTTGTGTTACCGGGCAGCTATTTCTAAAAATACTTCTGCAAAAAATTCCTGTCATTTCACAATGTTAGGCGGGGGGAAGGCTATTATATATGGAATGATATTTAAGACACCCCCCAAAAAAAAACAGAAAAACCCAACAACAAACGAAAATGCTTTGAAGAACTTTAAACATATAGATTGTATATAGCTGTTTATATTTAATGTGAAGCAAAAATTGTGCACTGTGTTTTATTGGACCGCCTTTACCCTTGATTACATCTGTCACAGCTTGGTGGGGGAGGTAATGTGTTTACCAGTATCAGTTTGGTTGTCTGTTACCACTAAACTGATCTGCACCAAAATTGTTGGTGTGATGGGATATGGGCCTGGTAAGATTACGCAAAAACTACTGATCTAATTTTCATCAAACTTGGTGGAGGGGTGAGGCCTGGGCCTGGAAAGAATCCATTAAATTTAGGAGGTGGTCCATGCATAAGATTTGGACTTGCAAAGTGATGTTCTTGAACAAAACCACAAGGAAGATTTCCTGCGGAAAAAGTAAATTCATCCCTGGTCTTAGAAGCTAGTATTGCCATCTTTAGCAGAAGCAACTTTTGCACAATTGTCCACCTATCTGTGATATGCTGAAATTGTTAACCACTTATTCTCCAGTTGCAGGATGTTTATGAAGTTTTCTTGCATGTACTGCCCTTTTCAAAATGCCCTGCGATGGCCTGGCGAGCTGTCCAGGATGTACTCTGCCCTCACCCAGAGTCGGCTGAAATGGGTGCCTGCCTCCCCATGACCCTAATTAGGATTAAGCGGTTCAGAGAATGAATGAATGAAAAGGTTCCACTTGCAGGAGGTTCTAATCAATGGCACCTAATTTGCAACACCTGATTCTAATTTAATGGACTTGAGGGTGTGATAAATGTAAGGGCGTCCTTACTATTTCCATGTGACTGATTTGTTTTTATTTGTTTATTTAAATTATAAAGATGGGTTTAAATGTTGATTTTTTTTTTTTTATGTTATTTGTTGAAGTATATCATCTTGTTTGCTTGTTCAGATGTGATGATAAAAGCAACAATTTCTACAGTACATAGTTCAGTTTTAGTTTTATTTGTATAGCGCTTTTTACAATTGACATTGTCACAAAGCAGCTTTACATCGTAAAATTAATTTAGGGAGGAATCTAAAAATTTTTCTACAACCCTTATCAACGCTTTACAAAAATACTTTTTTTTTTCACATCTGTAATTCTGATTTACTCCATAACACCTTCATGAGATCTGACATTTCGCTTGATGTTTAACACAAAGCCATATTACAAAACGATATCACAATTTTTTTATTGCCAAAAAATGTAAAGAGTATTTTTTTTCAAATCCTGCCTGTCTTCTAGCAAAATGCATTGTAGCTCTTGTTACATTTATACATATTGATTGCTAGAATCGTGTATGCAAAATATAAGGCAAAAAGAAAGAAGGAAAGAAGGCCTTGGTACTTAAGCAGATTGCAAAGAAGCAGTGTGATAAGCAGTTATGAATTTAATAGCAAACGTATATCAGTGCAAAATGATGGTCTTTGAGCCGCTAATTTCAACATTATTTCTTCCCGTAGCAAAAGCTTTAAAGTAGCCCTTTCCCTTCCCAGGTATATTAAATAAACATGAAATGCAGTATTATCAGGGGGCAGCCGTAGCCTTATGGTTAGATAAGCAGCATTGGGATAAGAAATACTTAGCCTGTGAGCTGGGGTGGTTTCACTAGGAAACCTTTGCATGTGTGTATGGGCACCTTTAAGATTAACACCTTTATATGCTGTTATAAAAGCGATTACGGCAACATTGAATGGTATTGATGTACTTTTAGCTCGTCTTTTAATCACGTTGGAAGAATTGATCTGTTTATATTTCAGACTTGTCAAACAATACATTTTAAACTTGATTCAGTGCTGTGTTGTGTGTGTGTGACTATCACAGGCCATAATTTTACCAAGAAAAGTAACTTGGTTTACTCAAAACTCATAAAGTGGAAGTCTAATGGCAGATTTGTGGACACTTAATAAATGTTATTTATAACACTTAATCAGCTAATTCTCTAAAATTCCTACAGTAACAACTTGCACAGGGATTTGTACAGCTGATATACTGACCAAAACATTAAGACATTCAGTAGTCTTCTATAGGTATTGTAGAATATGTGGAAGAGATGTGTTTTTAAAGAAAGCTTTCTTGGGCTTGCGAGTGGCGCATCAATATGGTGCGTACCTATCAACCTGGAGATCGCAAGTCCGAATCCAGGTTGATGCCACAGCCATCCATGGCTGGGAGTCCATGGGAACTAATCGGCCGGGCTCTCGCCGGAGGGAGGGATGGCATACGGTCACCCATCACACACAGCGATCACTAGCCAATCCAAACAGCATCGCATGTCACGGAGGGGGCATGTGCATGCTTACTTCCCTCCCTGGCTGATGGTGGTCGTATGTGATAGGGAGGCAACAGTTGAAGGGTGGGAATTAGATACAACTAAAATCATTGGGAAAATCATAAAAAAAGAGAAAGCTTTCCAGCATGGGAAATTCTTCAGAATGAAGATAATTGCATTTTCTCAATAATAATAATAATAATAATAATAATAATAATAATATGCTGATTATTTTCAATGAACAGATAAGAAAAGATGGGGATGAATTAAAGTCAATTTATAGCTTTTACGAAGTAAGAGACAACAGGAATGAACTAAATGTCTATGAATGACTAAACGTGTGGCATTCTTTAATGAGTAAAGAAATGGTTGTTACTAAATTGCTGTGGTGGAAGAGGAATAAAAGCCTTCAGGATGTACTCTTATAGAAATATAATCTCAGGATGGTAGTAAAGTTGATCGTAATAATTTCACCTGGCTGTGTTGTCACAATCTTTAAATTTCATTAAGTTTTGAATAAACTATTTTTCTTTTATAGTAATCACACCCACCCACACACACACACACTACAAATGAGTTGAACAAAGTTTAGATGATTTAAGTTGTATGCCTTTCTATCCGTCTCTATGATTAGAAGTTTTCCTTGTTGAAAATGAATTCAGCTCCAGCCTGTGACTGGTTGAGACATTGTTTCTCCAAGGCTTTTGCCAGAGCAGTTGGTCCACAGAGAAACACTCCGACTTTACACCTGCAGGAAGGAGAAAAAGAATGAGATAAATAGAGAAATTAGAGCTGCATGGAAATGCAGAAAATGAGATAATCCAGTTTTGCAGTGACTGCAATAGTTTAGAGAACTGGGATAATAAATAAACCTCTCGTCACACTGTGGATGTGGTACGGTCTCCTTGGACTCAGAGGAACACGTAGCATGGATGCGGTTAAATCAGGACACAGTAAGAACTTAATAAGGACATAGTAACAACTGGCTTGATGTAAAAACAATAACTAAAACCTAGTGTGGACTTCACTAGCATGGCTCGGCACTGGACGTGGTACGCACTTAATTATGCATGTGATAAGAAATTATGCAGAACGTGTCAGAAACAGGAAACAGCAAGAAGGTCTTAGGTTTGAGTTCCTGGCTCAATGAGGAAGTTTGCATGCTCTCCCTGTACTTGTGTGGGTTTCCTCTGGGTACTCCGGTTTCCTCCCACAGTCCAAAGACATGCACATTAGGCTAATTGGCTGTTCCTAATTACCCCAAGGTGTAAGTGTGAAGGATTGTGTGGGAGTGGGCCTTGAGATGGACTAGCGAGCTGTTCAGGGTGTACCCCACCTTCATCCAGAGCCGGGTGAAAGGCTCCAGCCTCCCAGTGACTCTAGTCTAGACTATAACTAATGTTATCCGTCAGAGACAATCACATACCCTGGGTGATTGGTGGCGATAGTGTTAAACTCGTTGTCCCAGTTGGGTTTTCCATACAGAGTTTTCTGCTTCAGGCCAGTGATGGGGTCGTTTTCTGCTTCATGGTGCACTCTGAAGTGAGCAGCCTTCACACATGTGATTATTAAAAGGTTAAAAACAGCACAGTATAGTATAGCAAGACCTGGAAAGATATTTCTGTATATATGAAATATTAAAAAAATACCAAATAGAAATGTTCAATCCTACTGTGTGTCTACAAATAACTGGAGCAGACAAACCTTTAGCTTTGAACCTTTAACCTTTGAATATATACTGTATTTTGTCTTTTTCATGTACTTTTGTGCAAATGTTTCTAACCTCTGTCTCCTTCCAGCGAGTCAGGTAAATGTTGTAATTCAGGAAGTCACCCATGTTTTTCTCACTCATCTGGCGCTCCAGAGATTGTAGCAGGTCTGCAAACCACTCAAACGCCTCTGTCTCTGGACACAGCCAGTAGAAGTAGATCTGCCATGGTCAAAGAGGCACAGAAACATTAATTGAATATAGTTCATAGCAAGGCTGTTACATATTTAAGGAACGTCATGCTGGCGCCCATCTTAGCCGACTCTGGGCGAGGACGGGGTACACCCCGTACAGCTTGCCAGGCCATTGCAGGGCAGAAACACGCTGACAGCAACTCAATGGCCTACTCTTCTGGACATGCCTCTCACCACAGACAGTGAGAGACATGGCTGGCCTTTGATAACCCAGTTAGCTGAACTGGGAGGACAGCAGTGACAACCCGGTGATGGTGGGGCGCTAACCTTTGGATCAGCAGGCCAGCACCCTCCCACCGGGCCACCACTGCCCCATATTTTTCTATTTTATTAAAAAAATAAAAATAAATGAATGACAGCAACAAATCCCAAAAAATGTTGGCACAGGGCAAAAAAAAAAACTAGAAAAGTAAGTGGTATTAAAAGAAACAGCTAATAGAAATTTTTGCAACTAATTTATTTAATTGCCAACAAGCCAGTAACATTCATTCATTCATTCATTCATTTTCTGAACCGCTTAATCCTAATTAGGGTCGCGGGGTGGCTGGCACCCATCTCAGCCGACTCTGGGCGAGGGCACAGTACACCCTGGACAGCTCGCCAGGCCATCGCAGAGCCAGTAACATGACTAGGTTAAAGAAAAAGAGAATCTGTGCACAGGTCCAGTCTACAAAAAAAATGTGCCTACAAATTATGGAACAATTTCAGAATAATCTTCCTTATTGTAAAAAGACTTTGAATATCCCATCATTTACAATACACAGTATCGTCAACATTTCTGAGAATCTGGAGAAATCTCTGCGCACAAGGGACAAGGCCAAAAATCAATACTGGATGCCTGTGATCTTCAGACCTTCAGGGCCTGCATTAAAAACAGGCATGACTCTGTTGTGGAAATCCCTGCATGTTCTCACTTCCACACTTCCAGAAATCATTGTCTGTGAACAAAGGTCGCCATGCCAAACACAAATTCAGGTTAAAGGTCTATCATGTAAAGAAGTTATATGTGAACATAATGTAGAAATGCCTCCACATCTTTTAAAATGACCTGAGGCAAAGTAGAAAACTATTCTGTGGTTGGAGTATTCAAATTTTTAAATGATCTTTGGAAAACATGGAAGCGGCGTACTCCGGACTATAGAGGAGAGGGACCATTCAGATTGTTTTCAGCGCTATGCGAGCCGTGTAAATAGTAAAATGTCTCAATTTCAAAAGTTTTTATGTTTTTGATATTAATTCGCACATAAGTTCATGAGATTTGACAATTATTGCATTCTGGTTTTTTTTACATATTACACAACATCCCAACTCTTTTGGAATGGGGGTTGTGATGAGTTTATTACTGTGCTTTCAGTAAAGCAGCTTAACAGAGATGTGGGAGTAGATTTAGATCCCCACTGAGCAAGACTCTGGTGTAAGAGTGTCAAAACCCCCGAGATAACTAAGGGAAGAAACTTTGAGAGACACCAGACACAAAGGGGAACTCTATTATTCTCTAAATCATTTGTTTTCCACGAGTGTATATTATAACGTCAAACAGTACTCAGTCTGAAATGTTTACTGTAAAAACAATGAGAGTGAATGAAAGTCCTGTGATGATCAGTCCGTCATCAGTCTTTATGATTACAGCAGTTGTTCTTAAGTACAATTCTACAGAACCCAAGTGAGATTATCCACTGAACCAAGAGTGAGACTTGGGCTTAAAGTGTATTTGGGAAATACCACCTCCAAAAGCTGAATGGGACACCTCCCTTAAGATTTGATTCTCTTAAAATCACTGAAAAACTCTTCTATGATCTCGCTTTCCATTTCAGCCATTTCCCACAAATTGAATCCTCTTCACAATAAATAGTTTTTACATTCTTATCTTAAATAGCATTTTCAAGAAGCAGGGAAGAGTGTCAAAGTGCTGTTGCCAAACTGCCGAGGCTTTGCTTTCAAAGTCATTAGAACTGACAAAGTCTCTCACCTTCTTAGTGAACACGTTGGTGTTTTGCTGCACAGTTTTGTACCACACAGACTTAAGGATAGATGCGAAGGGAGTTACACCGATGCCTGCACCCACCAGCATGACTACCTCATAACGAAACACATCCTCACTGGCTGTGCCAAAGGGGCCGTCCACTGCCATCCTACACACACACACACACACACACACACATCATCATCATCATCACCATCATCTTCATCATCATTATTTTTTCTCTCTTGGCACAGTAGCAGCCTTAGGGCACCCCTGTTGAAATATTCTTTTCAACGGTCGTGTGAAGTCAGTTTTAGCCATCATTATCATTGTTCATGCTTGATCTGCATCAACATCAAGCACCTTTTCAATTCTTGTTTCCAAACTTCTGGGATTGTTTTCATCGAACAAAATCTGTTTCTGCAGGGTGCTATTTTCAAGCCTGCTTATATGAGCGAGATATTTCAAGTGTTGTAAATAACAAAAGTCATGAATAGGAAGTGTTTGGGTAATAATACACAATTTCTCATTTGAAATTTTAAAACTCCAATCACACACACACACACACACACACACACACACACACACACACACACACACACACACACACACACGCGCGTCATGCGAAAAAAGAATCTCAGAATTAAATGAAGTAGAAGTAGTGATAATAACAACAACAGTAATAATAATAATAATAATAATAATAATAATAATAATAGGTCAGTGGTGGGCCGGTGGTAGGGTGCTGGCTTACTGATTCAAAGGTTGGGGGTTCAAGCCCCACTGTCACCAAGTCACTGACGTCCCCCCAGTGCAGCTAACTGGGTTATCAAAGGCCAGCCATGTCTCTCACTATCTGTGGTGAGAGGAATGTAAAAGAAC
>JBCNYH010000014.1:15807494-15821004 GCA_039654325.1 Tandanus tandanus
CCCCCCCCCCCCCCCCCCCCCCCCCCCCCCCCCCCCCCCCCCCCCCCCCCCCCCCCCCCCCCCCCCCCCCCCACATTGTATTTAAACCATGTAGTTCAGATGACTATTACTGGTTATAATATACTGGTGTAATTTTTATGTAATTATATAATATATTGTACTTTTTTATTATAATTTTTTTTTTAATTACTATGTTTTTTTTTAATTATAACAAAATATACACATTTCCCCCCGTTCCCCCCGTGTCTCTTTTCATATGTTACTCGACCTCAGTGCAGTTGTCGACACTTTTGACCATTACTATTCTAATATATTAGATCAAAAGGTACAGGCTATTCATTGGTATGAAATTTCCATTAGCCTATTCGTTAGGCGCAGTCTTGTTATTTAAGTCCAGGCTGAAAACATTTGTTTTTGCAATGCCTTTGGTAAATAGACTGATATGGAGGGTCCGAATTAACAAATATTAATATCTTAACATGAAGGAGAGGTGGATGACGAGAGGACTATTTAATTCTTAAAAGCGTGACAATAGGGATGAATCAATTTCTAAAGCATGAAAATGATGATGCAGCTGGTGCCAAGTGACCATGACAAACTTTTAAGGTCCACCGTTTTGATTTAAGCCCCGTCCACTCTGAATAATAATAAATTATTGAATAAGGCAAAGTATGCTATGGAGAAGTTTTCTGATCAAGGGGGTTTTAACATGGATAACACTGAGATATAAATAATTCTCCATATGGTAAAAAAGTTGAATACTATGATTGTTTTATTATTTATTCAAATATTATTCAATGTCAGTAATGGATAAGTCAGCTTGTAGAAAAATACCAAGAATGATTTGACCTTCCACCAATCAGAAACGAGATATAATATTGTCTGTTGATTCCCAGACAGCAGACCAATCAGATTGTGCCGTTCTTGTGTAGATTATACTAATAAGCAATTATTGAATGAGGGAAGTCTGCTATAGTGAATTACTTGGTCAAGAAGTGGTTGTCTGCCGCGGCCAAAACCTGGGTAATTCAAGAGATCGAATAATTCTCCATATCACAACAAAGCTGAATTGAATAGTTGTTTAATTTTTCATTGAAAATATTTTCAAAGTAGACAGTCACGTTACTTCACTGCACATACCAATCATGCAACAAACATATAATTGGGTTATTCCATTTCACTGAAGTTAAAATGAAAATGTATTATTGCAAATACCAAGAATTATTTAATAGCTTTCCACCAGTCAGAAACAGAACACTGAGGGGACTATTCAATTCAATTCAATTCAGTTTTATTTGTATAGCGCTTTTTACAATTGACATTGTCACGAAGCAGCTTTACATAGTACTATTCAGCGATATCCACCATGCTGTCAGCAAATAACTGTTCTAATAATATAATTATATAATAATTATGTAATAAGTCTTTATTTGATTCTTCAATTTTCTTTGTTTTATTATGTAAGCGGAAGTACCACATGTAATTAGAGACAAACATTTTGTGGTTTACCCTGTATTGATGCGTGTTGCCTCACTTGCATTGAGTGTGTGTGCGTGTGTGTGTGTGTGTACACATGTGTTTATATATCTGTATTGCTACCTTTGAGTACCTCCAGGCTGTAAGAGTTAGCGGCAAAGCGTGTGAATCTGTGCGATCCCACTGAGGCTGAACGGAATTCTGGGAAGGAGGCAGAGTCAACATGTTTCAGCTTTAGCCGACACCTCCACAACTTCCAGTCTGGAAAGTCAGTCAACATAAGCAGCTCATCCAGACTGGCAGCTGATCTGATGTCCTTCTCCCACTTCTCCTGGTTTATGTCCTGCACAAAGATGATTAGGATAAAGCATGAGCATGAATGAGCTGACTGACGTGACACCAGGACCGGGAAAGTAGGAAAAAGGTGAATAAAGGCTTATTGTGTTTTAAAAAGACATTACTACATGTTTGATAAGAACATGTTCGTACTCACCACGAGAGGGCAGCTAAGCACATGGAATCTAAACACGAGTTGGATGAGCTCAAAGAGAAGTTTCACTACATGCGCAATCTTATTAATCGATATATACAAGATACCTTTTACTGTGATATATAGTTATGTTATAAGTATGTTATAATATGATATATAGTTAAGGCACTGCAATGGCAAGCTGTTCAAGGTGTACTCTGCCTTTCGTCCAGAGTCGGCTGAGATAGGCTCCAGCCTCCCCGCAACCCTAGTAGGATTAAGCAGTTCAGCAAATGTATGAATTAAAATGGTTAATATAGCTGTATGTTCATATTGATGACAGGAATAATTTGTCTAATGTTATTTTTAACGCATTTACATTTACAGCATTTGGCAGACACCCTTATTCAAAGTGACTTACATTTTTACACCACTGAGCAATTGAGGGTTAAGGGCCTTGCTCAAAGGCCCAACAGTGGCAGCTTGGTGATACTGGGGCTTGAACCACCATCCTTCAGATTAGCAACTCAGAGCCTTAACCACTGAGTTACCAATAATATTTCTCTAGATCTCTGTAAAAAATAATAACTTTATATCATGCATGATGAGGAGCCTGAAGCTTATCTCAGCGGATTTGGGTGAAGATGTGGTACACCCTGAACATCTCACCAGTCCCAGAACTAGTTTTGACTACGCAAACATCTAAAACAGCACGTATACATACTGAACAAAGTATTAATTGCAACTCATAAGAATCAGTTTATTTCATACATACTTATCGTCTAAACCTTTTAATTAAAAATGTTTATGTATATTTAATGTAACATAATCTAATAATGTAATGTAAGCAATGTGCAACACAGAGCAGACAATTTCATCAAAAAATGTTTGTTTAATTTTTACCCATTTCTCTAATGCCCCTTTCTCATCAACGCAACTTGACACGCGGAAGCTCGCGGATATGCTTCCGCAGAACACCGCAGAGCCAAGTGTGATTGACGTTGTGTGTACCGCAAGTTGCTGCAGAGAACGGTCAGCACTGCAGCCTTCTGCAGCTACTCGAAGTAAATTCTATCATGTTTGAATTTTACGCCACATTTCTGCAGAAAGGCCGAAAACGTGACATTTCCACGTGACAACGTGACACCACTGCCAGCAATGTAAGACCACCGTGAACAGCGTGAGAAAATTGACAAGCACCGGTGGTATTATACGATGCTCACGGTGATCAGACGTTTTTCTCCACGATATAAAAGGCTGTTAATCTTTACCTCAGCCATTGGTTCAGAATCATGCCTTTGAAGGGAAGAGAACTATGGAAAAAAAAATTTCCGCATCTACACCGCAGGGTATGCCTCCTTGAGGTACCGCCGGTATCCACGTGAAAGTTGCATTGGTGAGAAAGGGGTATAAGGTGTTCAGTGCCTTTCAAGGAACAGGAACATGAACTGGTATACGGTCAAATTATCTATGGTACCAAATTGACTTTTAATGTGGATTATTGATGAAAAATTTATCTTTGCAGTTGCAACAATCTGGCAAACTGATATTTCAGATTGCAACCAAGCCATTGGGGTCACACAAGCCAGTGTGCTCTTAGTGCCAGTCCCTAGCCTGGGTAAATGGGGAGGGTTGTGTTAGGAAGAGTATGCAGCATAAAACCTGTGCCAGATCAAATATGCTTATTCAAAACACTGTGTTTACACCGGATTGGTCAAGGTTTGGGTTAAGAACATACCAGTACTCTTAGCTGGCAGAGTACCAGTGGACATTGGTCTACTGTTTGGCCAAAGACAAGGAGAAGTGGATGAAGACAATTCCAGTGAGAGAGGAGAAAGGTAAAGCATAGAGTAGGAACTTTACATGTTGGCACGATGCCTGTTAAAAGAGGAGAGCTGTCTGATATAGTGGAGTGGAGAAAGGTAGACATATTGTGTGAGCAAGAGACCAGGTGGAAAGGGAGTAAGGCCAGGAACATTAAATGTGGTTTCAAGTTATTCTAGTCTGGTGTGGATGGGAAGAGAATGCCATAGGAATAATCCTGAAGCAAGAGCTCATCAGGAATGCCATCAGCACATATGACCCACATGTAGGACGTGAGAGGGAGAAGAAGGTTGACTTCTGGAGGAAGCTTAATGGAGTGGTTGAGAAATTTCCCAAAGATGAAAAAGTGGTGATTGGCACGGACCTCACTGTGCATGTTGGAGAGGGGAATGGAGATGATGAGGAAGCCATGGGCAGGTATGATGTCAAGGAGAGAAATTATGAAAGGCAACTGGTGGTAGATTGTGCAAAAAGAATGGAAATGGCAGTCGTGAATATATACATTTTCAGAAAAGGAAGGAACAGAGTGACATAGAAGAGTGGAGAAAGGAGACCGAACCCCAAGGAGATTAGTAGCTGTAAAGTGGTGGCAGGAAATAGTGTTGCTAGACAAATTTACAGAGGAGGTAAAATAGGTGTTAGGTTCCAGTGACAGCAGTTGTAGTGAAAGAGAATGCTTGGTACTTGGGGTGTCATCTGGACAGAGTAAAGAGGACTGATAAGCAAAAAAGAAGTGGGGCACCCAGTCAAATGTAGAAAGTACAGAGGAGTACAAAGAGATGTGGCGCAAGGTGAAGAGAAAGGAAGCAAAAGCTAAGGAAGATGCATACAGTGATTTGAATGAGAAGCTAAACAAAAAACAAAACAAGAAAAGGACTTATGACTGGTCAGGCAGAGGGATCAACAGGAAAACATGTAACACAAGCTAGAGTGATAAAGGATGCATATGGTAATGTGCTGAGTGAGGAGAGTGCATTGGAAAGGCGTAAAGAGTACTTTGGAAAGCTGATGAAAGAAGAAAATGAGAGCGAAAGAGACAGTTGAAGGATGTGGGGATAGTGTACCAGAAAGTGCGAGGAATTAGTAAGGATGAAGTGAAAGTAGCTATGAAGAGCATGAAGTGGGAAAGGCAGTTGGCCCAGATGACACAGCAGAGGAGGCATGGAGATGTTTTGGTGACACAAAATTTCCACTGTGGTTCAGTTTTTAACCAGGCACTTCAACAATATCTTGGAAGGTGAGAGGATGCCTGCCTAAGGAGTGGAGAATAAGAAAAGGGAGATGTATCCAAGATGGTATTGGAGTGTTGGAGGTATGCACTGTAGAGAAGAGGAATGAAAGTCAGCAGGAGTAAGACAGAGTGCATGTGCATGAACAAGAGGGAGGGTGACGGAAGAGTAAGGTTGCAAGGGGTAGAGGTGATGAAGGTAGGTACATTTTAATACTTGCGGTCAACTATCCAAGGTATGAAGACGGTAGTGTCTGACAAAAAAAACAGGGGCCAAAGCTGGAAATGGCAGGGATGAAGCTGCTGTGATTTTCTCTGGGAGTGACAAGAATGGACAGGATTACAATTTAATAGAAACAATTTTTTTTTAAGTGATAGCACAGATAGCAATGTTTGTGGATAAGATGAGAGAGGCCAGATTGAGATGCTCTGGGCATTGGGCATGGGCCTGGTAGGAGGAGAAGAGAAAGGCCAAAGAGGAAATTATTGAATGAACATGAGGGTGATTGGTGAGATGGAGAGGGATGCAGAGGAGAGAGGGATGTAAAAGGATCCAGTTTGTCAAATCATAAAGAGAGAAGATATTCCAGATGGCAACATGACAATTACCCTCTACTTGTCGAATTGTGACATTGTGATGGCTCAGTGGTTGAGGCTCTGGTTACTGATCAGAAGTTCAGGGGTTCAAGCCCCAGTGCTACCCAGCTGCCTCCGTTGGGGCCCTGAGCAAGTTGCCTTAACCCTTAACTGCTCAGTTGTATAAGTAAGATAAAAAAATAAGTTGCTCTGAATAAGGGCGCCTGCCAAATTTTGTAAATGTAAATATCAACGTAATCACAAGGATTTGGGTATACCTTTTATTGTCCCCAACAATAACAATGTGCTTTTGTACTGATGGTACTTCTCAGGCTGTGTTTCAGCTGGCCACACCTGTCTTAAAAGAAAATTATCTGTTATGGGACTTAACTCATTACTGAGCAAATTTGTTAATTTCAAACCCACAAACAATGCATTTCTATGCAAAAATAGCAATAAAACTAAATATTTCAATGAAAATACTCCCACAGTTTACAGTTCACTTCAGTATCTATAGCTTCAGCACTTCTTGACTGGGCCTTAAAACCACACCATATAATTCATTGTTCTTCTCAGGCAATCATTAAACCTTTTTGGGGAGTGAATCTATAATGCACCAGGTACAAGCGGCAGATGTTTCTGTTTCACTTTTTCATCAGTTCTGAGTTAGATTTGCTAAGAGCAGCTGCCTCCCACTCTTTCCTATACAAACCAACATCTGGAACAAGACACAAACACATAGAACACAGATCATCCTCTGAGAGCAGCCCACCCTAAACAGCTGGGACACGCAATCCATGCTGGAGCATGAATCCATTAGGTCAGTGTGTAGAACACTTTTCCCCTTGGACCTGTTGAGATGTGCAGGGAAAACTCACTGACCAGCAGTTAGGAAGTAAGCCAAAAACTCACTATGACTAGAGATCACCTATTACTTTAACAAACTCCCACATGACATCACCTACTGACAAATGGATACAATCAAGAGTCAGAAAACAACAAGTAGCAATGATTTTTAAGCTTTTGGAGTTCATCCCAGTCAGACATTCGTCATTTCCTAGCTTCAGATCAACTCATGAACTTATTATTGAAAGTTTGAGAAGCTTAAAGCCTTTTGAAACTGAATAAAGCATGTGAAAGCAGTGTAGTAGCCATCTGGGATCTTAAATAAAAAGCCCTTGAAAAAAGTATAATTGATAAAGACTGATCCCAGACTCATGTTTAATCCAAGAAGCACACTGTAGAGTCAGGGATAGGGGTAGAAATGTGGGTGGGCTGACTGCAGAACATCAGCCATCAGGTAAGAAACACAGCAGCCATATTGCCACTTCAAAACAAGACAAAACATTACATAAATGCTTACTAAAGAAAGACTGGACGGCAAGGTTACAATTTAAAAGGTCAGCAACCTTAGCCCAACCTTAAGCCACACTTTACTTAGCCGAAAGCCACACTTTACTTCCAATTAAGTCTTAAAATGAGAGTGCCCCAGTGGCACGCCAAAAACAAAAACCCAGCACAGTGACTGCTAAAAACCAAGTCTCTGTGAGTGCCATCAGCTCTGTCCTAAATACCAGTGCAAACTAAGTCTGCCACCATCACCACAACCTCACCAGTACAAACAGGCCATTCCATCCATTCATCATCAGTCAACACCATATCCTGTGAAATAAACCGCTTCAAAGCAAATAGCAATAACTAACAGGCCTGGCGTCCTGCATGTTTACTACAAGCTGGGTGGATCTAACTTGGACAAGAACAGCAAGCACAGAATCCTGTAATGCATCTGTGAGATGGGAAAGTCACGGGTGAAGCAGATGAATTTAGAGCGAACAGGAAGAAAAGAAGGAAAGGGAAGGAAAAGAGAAAAGAAAGGAAAAGTTAAAGCCAGAAAAACAACAAAAACAAACAGAAGGACAGAAAAGAAGAAAATGGACGTATTTAAGGGACACTTTAATTAAGTTTAGGTGGAGTGTTTTAAACGTTTCTGCTAGGATTCAAAGGCACATTATACCCACACACACCACTGACCAAGTTAAAAAAAAAAAAAAGAAGCTCTATATGCTTGACTATACAGCTAACTTCACAACACAAAATCTATCTTTACAGCTTACTTTACCAGTTCAACACACATACATTTGTTATGCACATTTGTAAATATGCTTGCAAGCATTAAAACCATCTGTTTGCATATTAACAACCTAGAAGTAAAACCATGTGGATCCTTACACCCCTTTACAATGAAACAGGAAAACACCTCTGTATTTGCATTATATCTACCTTTTTGTTGAATGTGTCCATTATTATCCATTAAGAGCCATTTTTTTTAGAGGGAGATGGAAGGCCAATGTGGCACCCCAGTGGCTTTACATCTCAATGTAGAGAATGACATCTATGGCTATTTAGAGTATGCAATGAGTATGACAACCCAATGATGTTTCAGTAGAAATGCTCAAAGCCATGGGAGATGGATTAAAAACACTGTAAAAGATTTTCAACAAAGTATACAACACTGTAGAGTTACTGGAAGATTTTATCACATTGCCATTTTATTAAACACAAAGACCATCAAACCAGCTTCTTCTTACCATCGTCAAAGAACGAATCCAAAGCAAACTGCGTCCAGAGATCTCAGATGAACAATATGGCTTCATGCCAGATAAAGGACCCATAAACGCCATGTTTACACTATGCTATGTGAAAAATACATCCAACATAAATCAAGGTGGTCTGTCTCTGTTTTGACTACCTTGAAGCATTTGACAAAGTTAGGCATGAAAAGTTTTTTGAGCTTCTTCAAGATCTTCGAGTAAATGCCAAGGATATTCAACTGGTAAGAAATGTATAACTGATCAACAGGCTGCAGTTCAAGTAGGGGCATTTTTTGTGTGATAATTGGCATAATTGGACTGAAAGCCGGTGGCATTAACTTCAACAACATTCAGTATGCCGATAGCAGTCTTGATAATCTGCAAGCGGTTTAGGAGAAAATGGTAGAAGCAAGTGAGGAAATGGGTTTATCAATCACCTGTGATAAGATCAAGTCGATGTTTATTAGTAAATGTGCTGAGAAATTGCAGTGCCACTTGAGAAGTGGCATATTGAGAAGAAAGAGAGCTTTAACTATCTTGGAAGTTTGATTACAATGAATATGAGGTGTAAAATGGAGGTCAAGAAGCAAATTGCCATTGCAAAGAAGAGATTTTAGGACATGCATTCTATTTTGTTAACAAAAAACCTGTCTATGAAGCTGAAGATTTGAATGCTCAAATGTGGACAATTTTGATCTATTGATATGAGGCATGGACCTTAACTCGTGAACTTAAGAAGAACGTACAACCATTAGGAATGTGGTTTCTTAGAAGAATACTCAGAATATTGTATGTGGATAGGGTGACCAATAAGGTCAAGTTTTTAGATGGGCCAGAATGAGAAAGTAGCTGTTGTCAGTCATTTCGGAAAGGCAACCGGGTTGCCCAGCATTTTTCTGAACAATCAGATTTCCCAGTACTGCAATATTCATTGCATGCATCTATTTTATTTATTTATTTGATTTGATTTTGCAGGGCAGCTTTGGAGAATACAAAATATAAGATTTATTTTTCTTAAAGAATCACAAAGTGCAGTTATTTAGTTATTTATTTGTAAATATAAAATATAAGTAAATAAAGTTAGAAAGAAAATTTAGTTAAATTTAGTTAGTTACTTGTTTTGTGGCTAACAATGTATTTTTTTTTATTTTGTTTTATATTCTACAGCAATTTAGTATGATCACACCAATATGTGCGATTATCTGTCTTAGCAATATGAGCTTATCTGTCATTGTTAACACTGTCTAGTGTGTTGTGCACTAGAGCATCAAAGAGAATTGCAATCAAGGAGAATTAAGAGCAGCTGAGACGGTGTGGAGGAAATGACAAATTAATACTGAAGTCCTCTCATCCTGCATATCTGCTAGGATCTCTTTCAACAAGGGAAAGCTAGAAGCCTAAGCACAGGTTCCTTGCAAGCTGCACCACCCACGCTTTCCTTACCGTCATTTCTGACAGAGTAAGACTGGCAAATTCTTCAACAAGAACAATCTGACAGTCCTTTAACCCTACCCCTATTCCTACACTACACATTCAGACTTCCCATTCTTCTTACTTTTACATGCTGTCGACTGGAAAGATCCTGCAGAAATAAGGATGCTAACAAATGATCATTAATCAATGCATAAAAATACTCAATTTTGGAGCAACATCTTTTTCAAGGATGTTCCATGGATATTTCAATAGGACAGTGTAAAACCACGTTCTGTATACATTACAAAGGCGTGGCTGTTGAAGAAGAGGGGGTAAGTGCTAAACTGTCCATTAACCAATAAAGAATGTGTGGTGATTTCTAAAGGAAAGAATGGGACAAAATAATACCAGACATGTTTTATCACTTGTGTCTTAAGTCCCTAAGCATGTTTGTAAATGTTGTGGAAAGAAATTTCAACATTATCAAGTGGTAAATGTTAACTGTCCCTATTTATTTATTTGTTTGTTTGTTATGTCTTGCATTTTCCATGCCGTCCGAACTTGTTTTTTTGATTTGTGGTTGTGGGCGAGTAAACTGGTGCAACATTCACAAAATCAGACATCTGCTCAATTGCAACATTCTTTTAAAATATCTGGAGTCTCTTAAAAGGCATGTGAAGTGGTGAAGAAAGTCATTATGAAGATTAACCTTTGTTGAACAGCTGAGATGCAGTAGATCACGGATCGCACTTGCCCCTGTGGATGAGCCACCACTGATAATCTACAATATAGACATTATTTTATGCTCCAGCTGTAATAAATGGCTTCGTTTCTTTCCCACATCCAACATAAATCTGATTTTAGTGCTACATGACTTTATTTTTATTTTTTTTATGTTTAGCCATGACTTCTCCTTGGTTAGGATGAATACACTCAGAGTGGAATAATTTTGATTATGTGAATTATAATCTGCTGCAGGTGTGCATGAGTAATATGAGGAATCTGCACGAGTTGCAACTGAGGAAAATGTGATTAGACCTCATCCAGTGTCATAGTTAAATTTATTTTTTTTAAATGATTTGAATTGTCCATATTGTCCAAATTTGCAACAAGAAGCAGTGTGTTAGACTTTGCAGTTGGGATGTCCCAGGGTGGTATCACCCCTTAGTGTGACACAAAGTGTTTAGGTCTATCAGTAAGTAATGATGTCACAATGTGTGTAGGTTGTGTGACACAGTGGTGGGACACAGTGACAAAGAGACAGAGGGACAAAGGACAAAGATGTTGGGACCCAGTAGGACACTGCTAAGAATTGGTCAGCCCATTACAAGGGACATCCCACAAATATTATTCAGCACAAGCAAATTCAGATAGCACAGTGGCTAGAACGTACACCTCACAGCAAGAAGGGCCCGGGCTCGGTGAGGGCATTTGTGTGTGGAGTTTACATGGTCTCCCCATGTTTGTGTGTTTCCTTCAGGTACTCCGGTGTCCTTCTAGAGTCCAAAGGCACATTAGGCTAATTGGCTGTTACAAATTGCCCCTAGGGGTGAATGTGAGTGTGAACGGTTGTGTACGTGTTGGCCCTCCAGTGGTCTGGTGAGCTGTTTAATTTGGATCCATCAGACATCAGCAACTACAGACCAGTATAACTTCCCTATTTTCCTATTTTAAATTCTCAAGCACACTATCTATAAAGTAACTGACTTTCTATCTTGCAGAACAACTTCCAAGACCCTAATCAGTCTGGCTTCAAACCAGCACATTCCACAGAGACTGCCTTTTTGGCTGTCACAGAGAAGCTGCATGCAGCAACATCGGCAGCTGCATGCAAGACATCATCAGTCCTCACCATTCTTGACTGTTCAGCAGTATTCATCATGATCAGACACAAGACCCACTTGTCCATCTCAGGAGTCTTGAAATTTGTGGTTCAGCATGGCAATGGCTTGCTTTCTACCTAGAAGATCGTTCATATTAGGTGACATGGAGGGAATCCACATGTGCTCCACACAGACTCTCCACTGGTGTCCCCCAGGGTTCAGTCCTTGGTCCACTCGTGTTCTCACTTTATACTAGGTCCCCTGGTGATGTCATATCCTCACATGGGTTCTCATACCACTACTATCCAGATGACATTCAACTTGTCTTCTCTTTTCCTCCTTCAGATAATAATGTTTCTGCCTAGATCTCTGCATGTCTGGCAAATATCTCATCATGGATGGCAGCATACCAGCTTAAAGGTAACCCCAGCAAGACTGAACTGCTGTTCATCACAGCTGAGTCATCCACACATCAGGATCTTGATCTCTCCTTCAGTCACTGCATGTAGCCTTGGGGTAACCATGGACAATCACCTGTCCTTCTCCTCTCATACTGCTAATCTTTCTTGATTGTGTAGATTTCTCCTCTTTAACATCAGAAGAATTGTCCATTTTTTCCACTAAGGCCACTCAGCAGTTACTTGTAATCTCACTGCTAGACTACTGCAACTTCAGTCCTGGCAGGTCTGCCTCTGTGCACCATTTGACCTCTGCAGCTGATCCAGATTGCATCTGCATGACTTGTTTTCAACCTTCCCAAGTTCTCCCACACCACTTCCCTGCTTTGCTTTTTTCACTGGCTTCCTGTAGCTGCTCGCATTAGATTTAAAACACTAATGCTAGCCTACAAAGCCAAAAACGGACCTGCACCCTCCTACCTCAAAGCACTTATCACACCCTGCATTCTCTCTGATCCTCCAGCACTGCTAGGCTTCTGTCAAGGGACAAGAAAAACATGCATGTAAACTCTTCTCTGTTCTGGCACCAAGGTGGTGCAATGAACTTCCCCTAGGATGGTCGGACAGCTGAGTCACTGGATGTCTTAATACAGCAACTGAAAACCTATGTTTTTGGCAGTACTTGAATTAGCACTTTCAGTATCTATATTTTTGTTTATATATTAAAAAAATTTCAAACTTTACACAATTTTGGCTGATGGTATACCTAGCCTGTGGAGCCTCATTAAACCAGTTTCACAAAGTATTCACTGATAGCAACTTCACACCACTTCTGTAAGTCATTCTGGATATGGACGTTTGCCAAATACAATAAATGTTAAATGAATGAATGAATGAATGAATGAATGACAACCAAATTCACTGGAAGTCAGACAGGGTCATAGGAATAGTACTATAAATATGGTCTTTTATTTACTTATTAATTTTTTTTTTACCACCATCACTAGAATGAGACACAGCACAAAATGCAGCTCCTGCAGAACACATGTGGCTGAGATGAATGAATGAATTCTGTCTATGCTCTTTTTGAGCAGCAGTAAATTACATTGACAGATGTTAGAGTAGATTGCATGCACTGTTCAATATCATTTAGGCCAAAATACAACAAACAGTCGAGGTCTGAAATGAATTAAAGTGCACTTCGAAAGATAAGCGAATTGATGGGAAAAAAGTTTTAATTTTTAAACTAAATTAATGAGCATGGCAAATTAACATGGTGTTACAGAGTTTGTAATTTATAACCTAAAGCACAGTTAATTAATTAATTAATCATACTATATTCTAGAAAACACATTTAACGATAACACTCTAAACTTTCAGTAGAATCCTGAATCCTAGATGTTGACTGACTACCATGTTAGCACACTAAATATACAGAAATAGTCTAGTAACTAGACCTAGTTCTATGAAACACCATTGATGTAAATAACGAATATAACGTGTTAGCGTGAACGTTATGACATGTTTATAGGTATATTTGATTGTAATGGCTTTAATACTTGTATTTCTCCCTTTACCTTGCATTATTTATGTTTATGTATACATCATTTTTAGTTTGAGCTCAATATGTTTTAGGCATATGCAAAGAAATTCTGCAGAGCAAAGACACCTTATATTTAAATATAAATAATTTTATTAAATGTTTCTATATA
>JBCNYH010000014.1:15822176-15842420 GCA_039654325.1 Tandanus tandanus
TATATAAAAAGCAAAGTCAATATTTGCTGTGAGGATCCTTTGCTATAAAAAGATAGCAGTCTCATGTAGAGTTTGTGCATTTGTACAGGTAATGAGCTGTAAGTTTTACTGAGTATATTGCAGAACCAGCCACAGTTCTGGAGATTTTGGCAGCCACACTTGCTTCTTTATTTGCATGCAAACCCCAGCAGTCTTCATTATGTTTTTGTCTGAAAAGTGGTCTCTTATTTAATCTGCTGCTTTCTTTATTGACATACCAAAATTTTTTCTTTAACATTTAATTTTATGCTGGAAAACTAATGTTTGGAAATCTAAAATATTCATGTACAGGTCATAAACTAAAAACCTATAGCAAAGTTTATACTAAAAAAAGGGTTAGGGTACTGTATATACTTATGTAAAATTCCAGAAAAGACAGAGAAGACGTAGAAAAGACTACGAAATGACCATGTTACAGGTCGGTATTAGTATACACATGAATGAGGTGTTTTGGTAATAGTTGTCTGGGGTAAGAGTATGAATTCTAAACATAACTCACTCTGATCGAAGCCAGGACATCCGTCTTTAGCAGCAGTAGTCTGACATATGCAAGCAGCAGCACGTGAAGCCAAATGGAAAGCAGAGTCCGCATGTTGTACGTCTCCTGGTCTCTAGAGTCCAATCTACCAACAATTACTGCAAAGAGCCAGTCCTCTTACACGTAAAGGGAATGCGCAATGTTCCTTAAGGAGGTTCCCAAGACCACACACACACACACTCACTCTCACTTACTCTGTATTACACATACACACGGACAAGTCAGATGGTTCGACTGTTCAGAAGAGGAGTGCTGTCACACAGAGAGCAGACAGCTCAAGAGCCAAATGTAGTTTCCTCTCTTAATAGAGCTGGAGTAAATAAAAAAATAAATAAAAAAAACAAGGCACACACATCTGGGAGTGCTTTGAGTGCTTTGAATCTTCTTCTGTCAGAAGAGAAGTCCCTTCCTTTCCTCTTTTGCTTCAGTGATTCAGTAGGAATGCAGCCTGGATATAGCATGGGTCTTCGGAGATGGTACCCCGAGCCTTCTATCGATTTCCCTGTTGCAAAGTGAGCAAATGTTCATAAGCATGTGCATGTGCAAGAGACAGAAGGATCCAGTACGGAGCTCAGATCTTCCAGTCTGCAGCCACGTGCACGCTGGTGGCAGATAGACAGGCTGGCATATCCGTCCCGTCCCGTCCCATTCACGCTGCTGCAGCACAAAGCTCCTCATTCGCTCTTCATGCGCGCGCACACACATACACAGCAACATGTGGTTTTAAATGTGAACCAGACCACCACGCAGGGTGATCAGAAAGAGGGAGGAGATGGGGTGATGGGGTGGAAGAGAAAAGAGAGGCTGGAGCCTGTATCCCATCCTAACACAGCAACGCAAGTCACTCTAAGGTTATCTTGAACATATGACACGACAATTGGAAGTGCTTTCAGTACTCTTTAATGGTTTGTAAGTGGAGCTATTTGTGTCCATGTTTCCTGAGCAGAGCCCAAAAGCTTCAGTGTGACAGAACACTTCAATGGAAGTTATTATCTTGGATCTTACAATTAAATGAAAAGATTATGATTACAATCAATACAATGTTCAGATAGCAGTGTAAAAAAGGAAAGCCAGATCACCAAAGGAAATAAATGCCACTTATACATTATATTTAAATACATTATACAGGTTAATATTCCATTTAAAGCTAATAAAAGTGCTTGTCCATAATCAGGTACATATTTAACACAGACATTACATCAAGCCACGTATTTTGGATTGCCAATGTTTTGCTCTCTCAAATCCATTGGTGCATGTTCTGTAGTCTGTAATGGTTTGCTCGATCTCCTCCTCAGAGTTCATAACAAATGGGCCTACCACAGAGAAACACATATATAGAATATTACACATATTACAGTCTTTATTTATTCGTCTATTTTTTTCCCTCAATGAATTTTTTCCTCTGACTGTTGACTAACTGCCGCTCAAGCAATACCACAGGCAGCTTAATACACTTGAAGAAAAGCGGCATCTGCCAATCTCCACATGCATGAGCTCACAGATGCCCATGATTGGCTAATTAGTGGATTAATGTCAGTATGATTGAGAGGGGAGGGAGAGTATGCCACCTCTGCTTCCCTGAGATTATGGCCAATTTACCTCTCTATGGCTCCGGTTTCCAGGTGACAATAGCCTCACTGGGATTTGGTATACAAACCTGCATGTGTCCAATAAAAGGGTCAAATTTTGTTCAAGACTAGAACAGTGGATTTAAATACGATGATTAACAATTTATCCTTGTTGAACCTTAAAGGGAAATTAAACCAAAACCTGACAAAAGCTAAAATATATTGTGTACATATTTGCATGTTAAAACTCACTATTGCTATTACAAGCTTTTTCGTGAAGAAAAAAAAAAACACGAACTAAATACACACACAGAGGAGCAACATTGTGCTACGCAAAGTCACACATGATTCACGTGTATGTGACAGTGAATACGGACGTAATTTGCATATGAATAAATGGCAGGTAATACCATTCTTCCATCTAAATGAGCCGATGTTTGTCTGATGTATGTGAACATAAGCTTGTATTATGTGTAGATATACCGAGTTTTATTTTACTCAGAAGTTCACTAGTTTATATTTGACTTGTTAGTTTAATATCTGTATAATGTTATTTTTGCCATTATCTTCCCTTATATGAGCTGATGGATTTATGCCCTATTTTCTGATTTTGCACACTCGAGAGTGAAATGGCAATCTTTTCAAATTGGCTAAAGCAAACTATCAAATGGATTCTATCAGACTGCAACTTCAAAAATGTAAACAAAAACCATGTGATAATAAAAATATACATATGTTCATGAGTAACAGGACAGTTTAGAAGGCTTGCCTTTCATTTCATTTTCAGTGAATCAAAGCTTTTGTTTGTAGAGATCCTTCTTAAATGATTTGGACCAAACATTTTATCTTAAACCTGTCCTTTTCATGTACTTGACTGTTAAAACTTCGTGACTGCATAAAAATTTGTGATTGACAGACATTAACATGCATAGACATTGACTGAACCTCTGTCAGGTAAGTAATGAAGCCATTTTTGATCAATATAGGGACAAGTGGTCATTGAAACCTATTCATTATTACTAAAAAAGCACAATATATTATAAATAATAGACGCCCAAGTTACTGCATACCTTCCATCGTGTTTCACAAAAGTTCTTTCTTGACACATACAAATCTTTCTTGACTTACTTGACATTTCAAAACTATTCTCTTTTCTTGAAGATTGAAATCCTTTTGTAGTAGCCTTGCTATGTTATTTATCTTTGACTCTGTTCTGGTGTAAATAACTGAAAGCATTTTTGTCTCTTTTCCTACAATGTTTGTACAAATTGTGCAATTTCTGTGTGTATATGCTGTTTGGGAGGCTGATGAGAAGCTGTGTCAAATCCCATGTGTGTTCAGGCACACTTGGCAGATTCAGATTTGAGCTTTTTAGCAAGTTTTCCCATAATGTTTATCTTTTATTTAATCATTTCTGAACCAACTTGAAGCATGCCATGGCAGACACTGTAATTACCTCTATAAATATATTTAAACGCTTTACTTATACATCCATCCATCATGTATCCTCTTGAGGGTTTATATATTATGGTTTTAGTATTTCTGTACTTTATAGTATTTATTGTCTTTATATGTATTTAACTGTTTATTATGTTTTAGTCCTCTGTACAGCACTTTGATTCAACTGGTGTTGCTTGTGTAAAGTGCTTTATAAATAAAGGTGGATTGGATTGGACTGAATGTAAATGGCTTAACCGTCATAATAACATTCACACCTATGGACAATTTAGAATTGCCCGATGATTAAACATCCATGTCTTTGGACTGTGGGAGGAAACCAGAGTACCCAGGGAGAACTTGCACACTCCACAAAGAAAGGCCCTTTGTCAAAATTTGAACTCTGAACCTTCTTGGTGTGAAGATATGGTGCTAAGCACTGAGCCACTCTGCCTCCGGTTCACTTATTACAGATATAAATACCCTCATGTTAAAGATACATTGTGTATTAATCATTGTTTTATTTCAAACCCAACATCCTGGACTGCAAAACCAACAGAATTTTTTTCCCTCTAATTTAACGATTGAGTTGATTCTGTGAGTTTGTAACTAATCCATGGCTTATACACAAACAGTTTATTGCTGCTTGAACTGCAAAACCATACCATACTGCACCACTGCTTCCTTGATTGGTTCTCCAGCAATCAGCACAAAGTGTGCCTCTTCAGCTTCCTGCCAAAAAACATAAACCGGGTCAGTTGTAAAATTTTATTCCATCACTTATGAATGATATGAACCACAGTGTAGGAAAAAAATGAAGAAAATCCTATTGCATTTGTACCTTATTTTCCACATTTATACAGTCACCGTCCTCAAAAACCACAGTGTGATGGGGTTCGATTTTCTTTTGATCTTCTTCTGGCCCTAAAAAATGGAGGTATAACACTATAACCATGCGTTTCAACAAATGATTCAATATTACATAACTTGTCAGCCATAACTGGCACTGATGACCAACAATTCCTTGGGAAATGAGGCTCCCGCGAAATGTGGGGGGTTAGAAAAATGTCTGGGCAGGAAAAATATTCTAAGAGTGCCTGCTCTGTCTTTGTTTCATGCCTTCACTCATTTCTTTAGAGGCTTGAATGATTATGGTGGATGCCTTTATCAAAGACAGCTGCTCAACTTGTTTGCGCTCAATGGTAATGTGGTGGTTTCTTGAAACAACGTCCATGTCAAAGGAGCTTTTCATTTTTCCCTGTTCCGAATCATGTGCTAACAATTATGTCAATTAGACAGTCAACAATGTATACGCGAAGGGCCAATCCTTTTAAGTCAGTTGGAGATAACCTATGAGTTTTGGTTGAAACTTTGAAATCAAAAGCGCTGCATCAATATGTGTTATCAGATAACATTTAACTGGAATACTTTCTGCATTTGTCAGTGATCCAAGAAGAACTTCAGTTCTGCAAGACTGATTTTTTTTTTAACTTCGGGTTGATAAAAGACGCATAAAAACATTCTCCCTGCAGTCAAAATGGAGCTCAAAAAACATCAAAACATGCAAAGCAAGATTCGTGTCACTCAAAAAAACAACACTTACTGGGTGTTATAATCGAGATTTACACTTTTCCTCCCTGTTTATTATGGATTTTAGCTGTTATACAGTACAATGGTTCCAGTATACCAGCTCTCTGATTAAACCCGACAGTCAGACAACACCAATAATAACAATAATCATAATAAAAACAAAATGATCTGTATTGTTGTCATAGCATACTTGATATAGAAACATACTGTACATTGATATATAGATAAAAATGCTGGAATGAGCTTAAATGGAGCAATGTTTTCAGAAATGTCTCTACAAACTTGCCAGGTTGGAAACTTCATCAACTAATGACTGTGTGGAAAATCTGCCTGCAACCTGGAAATCATCAAAACCAACTCAATAAATCAACACTTCAAACAGCGCTATAGTAACTGTTCCTCGGGCCAGGGGTGTGCGCTGTTGCCGTTGGAGTGAGATCACAGAGCAACCTCATGGGTCCGTGTCGTGTCCAAGACCGGGAGAGAAAGTGGAAATCAACATGTACTCGAACTTGCAGGGAAGAACAGATCCTGATACCGGAATTGTGGGGGGAAAAATAAAACGTAAAAAAAAAAAAATAAAAAAAAAAAATAATAAACCACAGACTCTGTATATTAAGCATTTTTGTGTCTGCACGCAAATCGTAACACTGAAGGAAGCTTGTACTTACCAGTATGCACAGTTCCCGAGAGTGTGTAGATAAAAGCGGTCCAACCTGGTCAGCAGAGCAAAATACATTCTCATATTTCTATTATACGGATATAAAAAAGCTCTATATAGGGCCATGAATGTGAATAGCAGGCCTGCAGACACTAGTCTTCTGAGGTCATTCTCTAAGGGTGCATGTGATCGAGCATTTAATCCCACAACAAGGACATACGGTCGGTCTCATTAATGCTTAATAGAACCCTTTCCGAGCACACTAGAGCAATTTTTTTTTTTTGCTAGTACATTTCTTCATGGTTTAAATATTGTAGGTGTGGACTTGCACTGACACTAATGTGGCTGACCCTAATCTTTCTAAATGACATAATGAAAGCATATCTTTGGAGGCTGTAAAATTGTTCTGTTTATACATATTTGGAAGCTCTGGATCTGTATTCTGATAAACTATCCAGTTGGCTGTCGGTGTTTGGATAATAAAGTGCAGTAATTTAATGACGTTAAACAAATGTCTGTCCATTTACAAGCAGTGAAACCAACATGTACACATAAATACATACACAACGTTTGCAAATTTGTCCCTACACGCCGCCATAATGGCTTTGAAATGAAGCAGTCAATATTTACATTAACATTTCCAGGCAATGTACATTTTTTTTTCCTTCAGGGTTCAGGGACTAATAGTGTGGCAGCTTGGTGGTACTTGAACCCCCAACCTTCTGATCAGTAACCCAAAGCCACCTCTGTCCTCCGGGGCCCGAAGTCAGATGTGATTGAAGTGAAGACTTGCAGTTTTGTATTAATCTTTTTTTTACAGCGAAGGCGGGGTACAGCCTGAACTAGGTGCAATTTTTGGAACAGCCAATTTGCCTAACATGCATGTATTTGGACTGTGGGAGGAAACTGGAGTACCCAAAGTAAACCCACGCAAACAAAGAGAAAACATGCAAATTCCACACAGAAACACCCTGGAACTTGAACCCATGACCTTCTTGCTGTGAAGTGGACGTGCTAACCACTACGCCCCCGTGCTGCCCTACACAATTCAGTTTATTTGTTTTCCGTGGTCTGTTGGTGTTGCTGAGCTTGAGAGTGTATACCTCCTTTTTGTACCAAATTGTTGATTTAGTCACTGCTAAAGCTTCTGCTGTCTCTCTAATATGTTTTTCATATTAATGATCCCATTTTGGGCGACATGGTGGCGCAGTGTTTAGCACTTCCACCTCATAGCAAGAAGGCCTGGGTTCAATTTCCGGGCTCGGGTGTTTCTATGTTCTCCCTGTGCTTTCGTGGGTTTCCTCCGGGTACTCTGGTTTCCTCCCACAGTCCAAAAACATGCAAAGTATGCTAATTGGCTGTTCCAAATCACCCCTTGGTGTGAGTGTGAATGGTTGTATGTGTGTTGGCCCTGCAATGGTCTGGTGAACTGTTTAGGGTGTACCCCACCTTTGCTCAGAGTCGGCCGAGATAGGCACCGGCCTCCCCGCGAATGAATGAATGAATGATCCCTTTTACCTCAGCTTCAAACAACACATCTTTGGAACACTACTGTGAGCTCAGTATTGAGATGCCAAATGCACACTGAACACTTGGAATCAATTCCCAGACATTTTATCTCCTCAATTTGTTCTGAAATAATGAAGAAACAGGACCTGATCGGCCATAAAACTGCTCGTCAGTCAATTGTCCCAACTACTTTTGAGCCTGGAAGAAATGTATGGTGTAAAAATTACTAAAAATGTAAAAAATACTTTTATTGGACCACATAACATGGAGATGAAAGTCTACAATTTAATTATGTCTTGGCTTCTTCATTTCAAATCCATTAAGGTGGGGTACCGAGGAACAATTACAAAAATTGTGATGCTGTCCATATACTTACAGACATAACCATATATAAACAAACTCCAGAATATTTGGTACATTTTGTAAAGGTATAAAAAACTTTCAAAGTTTACTTAGTTTAATATTATGCAGAAAATGACTAAACCTAACATTTATCTTAGTCAATAAAAAAAATAATAATAATATTAAACAAAATCATCTGTCTCATAGTTATTGCCAGCGCTGCCTTTAGTTCTTCAGCATCTAAAGGGTGACCTAAATGTGGCAATTCCTTTCGGTTTAGTTGACAGTATATAAGCTTCTTTCAGTACCAGCCTTCACTTACTGGATGTTGCAAGTAATAAAATCAGGAACTTATGCATGAATCATTTTACAAATGTTCGTGAATGCTCACTTTAGAATGACCTTCAGGATGAAGCTTAGACTTTAGCGTGAGTACTCTGAAGATTCCAGAGGGAAAAAAAACAAAACCACAACATAAGACAACCACTCATTTCCTTACAGCTGTTTTTGTCTAAATGTAGATGTTGTCGTGCAGAACGGTAGTTCGTGCTAAAAAAAAAAAATTTTTTTAAATAAAAAAAGCCTTCCAGAGGTATATGACCGTCAGTAGGCATGCTCATCTGCTCCAAACACTAAAAACACTCGTACCTGAGTCATAACTATAAACTGCATTCAGAACCAAACTGACGTCTTTGAGGAAACACTGTTTTGACAGCGCTCATGATATGGGGTAGATGTTTGTCTTTTCTATTCAAAGTGAAAGTTTAAATGTATGAGGCATGCAAGATGCGGCTGTTTATGCGGTCACAATAAATCATTAGACAAGAGTGAGTAAGGGCTTAAATAGTGTTTCCTCGTGTCTAGATTTTAATCTCTTTGCTCTGCCGAGACTCTACAACAGTCATCCTGAATCGATGTGCGTGAATAGAGAACAGCTGGTACCACTTTCAGGAGATGGGTACTTGTTGCCTGTGCTTGATGGGTATATTCAGCCAAACACTACAGCTGCTGTTCTTACTTGTTCAATGAATTCTACTAGTACAGACTCTGCTTCTTACCCAAGGGTACTGGCTGCACATGTTTTGCACCCTCACTGAGTCGGAAGTCAAGATAAACTGTTGGAGTTCTGGTGTAGATTTTTGACTAAAAAATAAGAGGAAAGAAAGAAAGAGTATAATGATATATATGCTAAATAATCTGTTTTCAGTTTTTTGATCAATAAGATGTTCTCAGAATCATTAAAGCCCAAAATTTTAGCAATTTTTGAACTGGCCCAATGTTCTGCACAGGAGTCGCCATTTTAACCATTCAACTGAAACTTCTTTTTCAGATTGGTCTTTTTTTTTTTTTTTTTAAGGATTACTGGCATGCAAGCTGGTAACAAACATCTTCAGTAAAACACAAATGAGAATATAATGTTTTTAAAATTACATGTTACTGCTGAAAGACCATCAATGAAAGCAGCCCATTATCTGAAGTGAAACTCTGACAAAACTTTTATTTTGTTTTTGTTGTTCTTTTTTCTCTCTACCTTTTATCTTTATTTTATTTTTAATGATTTATGGGCATATATTTCAGTCTGGATCAAATATACCTTAGCATAATCTGAAGTGGATTTTTATAGAGTTTAAACTGTTATTTTTGTATAATGGCTGAGATGGGTGCCAGCCTCCCCGTGACCCTAATTAGGATTAAGCAGCTTAGAAAATGAATAAATGAATGAATGTATTATTATTATCATCATCATCATCATCATCATTATTATTATTGACATACACTACTGTTCAAAAGTTTGGGGTCTAGAAAATTGTGCAACTTGTATGCATCAAATGAGTTGCAAAATGAATATCAAATATAATCAAGACATTAACAAGGTTAAAATAATAATTTTTACTTGAAATAATAATTTTGTCCTTCAAACTTTGCTTTCATTAAAAACTCCTTCATTTGCAGTTATTAAAGCTTTGCAGACCTTTGGCATTCTAATTGTCAATTTCTCAAGGTAAGATGAAGAAATTTCACCTCAAGCTTCCAGAAGCACCTTCTACAAGTTGGACTAACTTGATCAACACTTCTTACATACCATACAGTCAAGCTGCTCCCACAACTCATACAGGTTGAGATCTGGTGACTGCACCGGCCGTTCCATTATTGACAGAATACCAGCTGATAGCTTCTTCTCTAAATAGTACTTGCATAGTTTTGAGCTGGGTGTAATGTTGTAGGAGGAAACCAGGTCCAATCAAGTGCCATCCACAGGATTGGCATTGCAAAACAGAGTGATACTGTAGATCTCTTTTACCCTGTACAAATCTCCCAATTTACCACCACCAAAGTACCCCCCCAGACCATCACGCTTCCCCCACCATGGTTGACAGATGGCATAAAGCACTCCAGCATCTTTTCATTCACCTTACAAATGTTCTTCTTTGTGATCCAAATGTCTTAAACTGAGATTAATTCGTCCATAGCACTTCTTTCCCCAATCTTCCTCTGTCCAATGTCTGTGTTCTGTTGCCCATCTTAATCTATTCCCTTTATTGCCCAGTTTTAGGTATGGATTTTTCTTTGGAACTCTGCGTAGAAGGCCGGCATTCAGGAGTCGCCTCTTCACTGTTGAAGTTGAGACTGGTGTTTTGCAGGTACTATTTAATGAAGCTGCCAGTTGTGGACCTGTCAGCCTTCTGTTTCTCAAACTAGAGACCATGATGTAATTGTTCTCTTAAACAAGTGTCTCCCACTTCTCTTGTCTATCCTGATTAGAACTAATTTGCTCTGTTCTGTGAAGGGAGTAATACACACAGTTGTATGAGATCTTCAGTTTCTTGGAATATTTTCTTTTGTCTTCATTTCTCAGAACAAAAAATATACTGATGCATTTCAAAAGAAAGTTTTTTTCTGGTCATTTTGAGTCTACAATCAAACTCACAAATGCTGATTCTTGATATTCAACTAGCCTAAAGAAGGCCAATCAGCACAACAGTTTTCAGCTGTGATAACATATTTGCAAAAGGGTTTACAAATTACCAACAAAGTTGGATTAGCTAACACACCTGTGTGACAGCTGCGGAAAATGGGCCTCTATACACCTATGTAGATATAAAATTCAGCCATTTCCACAAATAGTATAATAGTCATGTACAACACTGGTCTTTCTAATCAATTTATTATTTATTTTATGATAAAAAGTGTTTACCCCCCCCCCCCCCAAAACAAGTACATTTCCAAGTGACACATGATGTTTGAACAGTAGTGTCTTTTTTAAAAGGTATTTAATTATTTTAAGTAAATAAGTGTTTTGTAACATACACTGAATAGTTTTAAAAAAATGTTAAATGTATTTTTTGTACTGTGATGGCCTGGCAAGCTGTCCAGGGTGTACTGGGCTGAAATGGGTGCCAGCCTCCCTACGACCCTAATTATGCTTAAGCAGTTCAGAAAATGATTGATTGACTGAATGAAAATTTAATTTTTTGCTGGCAATTTTTATCATGTGCTTATATTAGTAATAATAATAATAACAATATTAACAATAACAATAATAATACGCTAAAAGTATCATTATATTCCTGACTGAAAGTTGTAAACATTGGGCTATTTCTTCACAGATGTGATAACAGAGTACAAGACTAACAGCAAGCGTCTGGTTTCATGCAACACTTGGCTGCTTCACTGACCTAATTCAGCTCGAGTCCCTGGGTCACTTCCACTCCTTTGTGCCCTGTGGGAATCAGACTCAGCCACAATGCACTTTTACAGCAGTAAAAACCCTACTTCAACCCCCCTGAAGTCTGTTCCTAATTTCCTGCTTTTGTCCGATAAATGGGGTGGAGGGGTGGCTGATGACGGCCTTATGTCTGCAATTTCAAGAAAAACTAAAGGGTTGTAAGTGGAAATGAGCTCCCTTTCCAGGATCCAAATTAGGGCTTGTAACTTTATACAGTATAAAAGGAGTCACACTACTAGGGCCACTGTAGATTTTTGATCCTTACCTTCATACCAAGAGCTTCTCCTGAAATCACAGCTACAGTCACACCATCTCTGCTTGGCTTGGGAACCTGTCGGGACTTCAGTTCCTGGTACTGAGGCTCCACCATTTTATCTGCTTTTCGCAGGTTCACCCATAGCTGAAGACCCCGCATAGGCTCATCAGATAGAGGCATCTCTGCATGAACTACACCTCGTCCTGCTGTCATCCACTTACACCACACACACGCACACACAAACACACACACACACACACACACACACACACACACACACACACAATGCTGTACTTGTACCTTTTGGAAACATTTAAAGACAAAGTCTGTGCAATTATTTAAAAAAAAATACAATTCCCTAGCCCCTTACACTAACCTTAACCATCACAACCCAATGGCTAACCCCAACCCTTTATCCTAACCCTAACCTAAAACTAATTCTAACCCGAACCATAAAAGAAAGTCTAATCCCTCAAACAGCCCACTGAAAAAGTGAGAACCAGCCAAAATGTCCTTACTGGGTTGGGTAAAAACATGTTCATCAATAGTATTTAATAACTTGAGATTCCTCCTTCTGGATCATTCCTGAGTTCATTTAAGACAGACATTAAGGTTTGTTGAATTTTGTTTGACTAGGTCAAAATAAAACCAAGCCTTTTTTATGGAGTACCACAGAGCTTTGTGCTTCGGCCAATTCTATTCTCTATCATCCTCAAATCAAGATTCATAGTGGGTAATATTTGTCTGATGAGACCCTCCCCCCCCAATTCAACTGTGCGGGTAAAGAAAAAAATTAATCAAGCACTTTATAAAAAATAAAAATAAACAATATACAGTAGTTAACTCAATAGACTGGACAGAGGATCAGGTTTTAAAGAAGAGGCAAGTGGAAGCTGATCGATCCTGTGGACTGGATGCAGTACAATTTTCAGCCCCTTCTTTATCAAGGTATTTGAACGACAAAGCAGACTGTTTTCTGCCCCATTTTTGTCTTCCAATTTATGGTGTAAAACTCAAAAACTTAGTTTTCCATATATAATATCTTTTTCTTTTCCCACAGAATTCAGTTTAGAAATGCTACTTTCCTATAAATTAAGAGGACATGGCTACACTTGATTGACAGAGATCCTAGAGGAGACCAGCTATGGCTTGAACAGCGTAGTTTGTCTGTTCATTACACTTACTGATTTATTTAAACTTTACTAACGTCACCACAGAATGCACCATCATATACAAATCTGACGTTCAAAGTGGCTTCATTTTTATATATTAAGAATGGAATGACAAGACTATTTCCAATAATATATAAAGTCAATGGTGGCACAAAATACGCCTACAATCCCAAAGCCCAGCTCAGTCTATATAAGAGTGAAGTGCTATTACTCCAATAATTAGCTGCCAGCTCTGACCTTTTCTTCTTGCAAAGCAGGCAATGAAGTCGAACGTAATCTTTACTCTAAACAAAGTGCAGGTCCCTAACTTCCTTCACTTCAAATGAACCACTACATTTTTACAAGCACAGCTTAATGCGCCCTTTGGGGTCTGCCTCTCTTACTCCTCTGTTTCACTCAGGAAATTTCCATCTATGCTTTCTGACCTAAAGCATTACTCTGTGGTTTGAGTTATGGAGTGAAACGCTGTCAGCAGCTTTCGTAACCCTCCGCTGCTGCGGTTGGCTGAGTGCTGCCAAGTTGCTGAAAGAGTGGAGTAGAAATGGAGGGAAGACATTGAAAAACACTCTGTACACTACACATTCATCACAAGCCTGCTTCCTCACTGACCCCTGAAACAGAGAGACGGCTTTACAACACTGGAATTATGGGAAATGCCCTACAGGTCTGATCGCTTATTAGCTTTTACAGCCTTGTCTGTGTATGTATGTCAGTGGTGTTACAATATATTGTAGATAGGAGACCCTTACGAATATACTGTTTGCTAGATAATTCATAATAATAATAAAAAAAAGTGAGGTGAACAATTGTTTTAGCATATACTACATGGGACCATAAGAAAAGCAAAATAAAATGAACATTTTATGGTTTATTTTTAGATTTGTAAAGCATAACAGTGGCTATGTGTACTCTCTTATGACATCTTTTTAGTCTCATTCAAAAAAAAAAAAAAGACAACAACAAAAAAAAAACCCCTTAGTTTACATTCCCAGATTTTGGCATGCATCAAGTTCCTGTCAAACCACAAATAGCCATTCAGCATCAAGATGCATAGCAACTAGTCAGCATAACAGTGCATAGCAGTTAATCAGCGTTGTGATGTATACAGACAACGGACAGATGTATAAGCTATCCCAAATCATGTTGATGGTTTCTTAAATATCTGCACCGAATGCCTGTGCTGGAGCTTTGCTTCTAATTAGAGAAGTGTGTTGAAAGAAAAAAAAAATAATAATAAAAATGGTTAAATAAATATAACAGAACGAGACCTGGCAATCGAGATGCTGATAAACATGAAGGAGGATTTTGCAATATGAACAAGTCTCTTCTCTATGGGGCAGCTTGCTTATTGAAAATGGCATTAATATTTGACACTGCATCTCTTTTTTTTTTTTTGGTTTTTTTTATTTATTTTTTTGCTTTGCTGCTTGCTTTGCTTGCTTTTGTTTGTGTTTGCTTAGTTATAACTAAGTGTGCTGTGTGCTGAGGCAGTTTATCTGGATGCATGATTCTGTGTAAAATTCTGTTTCCCCCCTTCACTTTTAGGCTGCACCAGATTTTCAAGAGACTAGGCCACGCAATTATGTTCTGTCTGCCAGTGCATCTGCGGTAAGAGTGCTGCAGAAAATATTGGTCTCTTTCTCTTCCTCTCTCTCTCAAAAAAAAATTGAGCCTCAGTCCCTAAACCCCAACAAAAATAGTGTCTAGTTTACATGAAAACTTCTTGCCAAACACTCAGACATTTATATTTTTATATTCAAACTTGTTGCATAAAACAAATGCTGTTCCAGAGAGAGTAATCGTGTGTACTCTGAGGCGGGGCTAAAATGGACTGTGAGTTTAATTTCAAGCAAATTGCTGGGATTTGAACCATGTGTTTACAAAACTTGATAAACATCAAAGTACTGTGGAGGAAAATGGATTTAGTAAGGATTGTGTGTTGGGTGGCTTCCTCTTTTTAATGTTCATTATTCTATTTTTGTCCATCCTCCCTGTTGTGGCCTGTTCAGTGACCTTTGTGTTCTACTTTAATTAATTAACTTTTTTTGGTACAGGTTTTGGAATTTTATTGTAGTATTTTTATTATAAGGGGGAGGGGGTTTGCCGAGTAAACCAAAATGAATTTGCCTAAAATTGTCAGGTGTATAACACTTTTGTCTGACAAACCTATTAGACACCTGTTTTGTAGTAATTACTAAAGAGAACTAAGCCATAATTTAGTTGTTTTGGAGCAATAGCTTAATTAAGGCATCATGTAAATTCTTTTAGGGCCTTATCTAACTTTACTGTACCACTAATGTCCGCTACCCCCAAGTGTCAGTAGTTTTAATAGACAAAAACGTCATTTGTTTGATCATTACTTTTCTATAGTCTCATGTAAAGTCTTGCCTTCTATCTTTCTGTGTGTTTTTAGTAGGCTATGGTAGCCTGTTATATAATCAATATGAAACAATCTTTGTCTTCTGCATGTGTCTACACACCCTATATACTGTTGTGTAAGAAACTTATTTTCTACACCTGTATACAAATGTGTGGAAAATAAAACTTTTTTTTTTTAATGTATGCAATCCAAAATACTACTAAAATGCCATGATTTGTATTTTAACCAAGTCAAGTCACACTGTGCAGCTATTTAATTTATTTTTAATTTCACCCAAACACAAAGACCCCCCCCCCCCCAAAAAAAAAAAAAAACCCCAAAAAAACAACAACAAACAAACAAACAAAAAAACCCCTGAAATTTCAGAAATAGAAATAACACGTAAATTAGCCAAAATGGTTAACACAGTCTTCTGCTATACTTGCACCATGGCTCTAAAATGGAGGGAATTAAAAAGGTTAAGCTGGATAAACCAGAAGTCTAGCATGGTTGTAGCTTAACTAGCTAGAAAATTAACTAAATAGTTAGACTAGGTGTGGACTCACTATGCTTAACATCTCTGTAAAGAAAACTATGTGAGTAGAATATAAAAGGCTGCACTAGAAAACAATCACCCCTTCAAAAAATTCACATTTTTATATTGGCAGCCTGAAACGAAAATGCAAACATATTTTTCTAGCTGTGTTTACTTAATGCAACTTATAACAGGCAGGTGAGAAAAAAATGATAGCAATGGTTTGGATAATAAGTAAATAAAAAGCCAATCACTGATATGTTTAAAGGATCACCTCTTTGTGGAACCACCTTTTGCTTTGAATACTTTGATTATAGTCACGAGTCTGTTGGGGTACTTTCACTTTCTCTACCACTCTTCTTTACAGAACTGTTCAATCTTAGTCAATTTGGATGGTGACAATTGGCGGACTGCAAACTTCAAATAATTCTAAAGATTTTCAATAGGGTTTAAGTCTGGGCTCTGACTAGGCCATGCAAGAGCATTCACCTTTTTCTTCTTCAGCCCCTGTGTGGTCAGCTTCAGGGAGGGATGGATGGCATACGCTCACTTCCCTGTCACTCACAGCGATCACCAGCGAATCATGTGCATCTGTGAGCTCATTCGTATGAGGGGGAGGATAGCGCTTTCCCTTTGAGTGTGTTAGGCTGCCCCCAAATAGGCATGCACAGCAGTTCGTTAAGAGGCGGGTGACATTGCATGTCACGGAGGGAGCATGTGCCTGCTTATACACCCCTCCCTGGTTGGTGGTGGTCGTGTGATAGGGAAGGTAATACTTGACGGGTGGGAATTAGATACGACTAAAAAATTAGGGGAGAAAATGGAGGGAAAATAATTAAATACATTAAAAAAAGTGAAAGCCAATTAGCTTGGTGTGCAATGGAGGTGTGTGGCTAGGGGTGATTCTTTAACCATCTCAGTGTTTGTTTCTTTTTTTTGTACTGATACTAGTATATCTTTCACTTGGCTGTTATAAGATGCATTGAGTAAATACAGCTGAAAACATTTTTTGTGTTTTCATCTCAGATTGCATAGCAACAGATTATAAATATTTGAAAGGTAATATATTTTTTTAACATGTCCACTTTCCTTAGGAATCTCAGGATGATATTCATGTACTTCTGACCTAATTTACATATTTTTTTTTAATTAGAATTTTGGGATTTGTTTGGGGTTTTTAGGTTTATGATTTTTTTCAAATCTGAATTCTTACCTCTAGTGAGTTCAAAACAAAGGGGAAAATGGGTTGAAAATATTTTTATTCAGTGTGTTGTGTATAGATTTCTACACTAGACTAGACTATACTACACTATTCATGATCAGATACTTTTGTTAGGTTCTAAGCTCCATATTCCCACTTTAAAACACAGTTGTTATATCCAAGGGATAAGACTATGATTGAGGGCATAACAGGAAATGTGTTAGTGATGCAGGCTTGTTGAATCTTGATACAGAATCCTGTTAAGCCTAGACTTGAGCAGTCGTGGGTTAAATGCCTTGCTTATGGATCTAACATTAACTTTATTGTAGCCCCAGAATTTAACACCACACCCAACTAGTAGCTGTTACTTTAAACATTTAAATTGTGTGTGTGTGTGTGTGTGTGTGTGTGTGTGTGTGTGTGTGTGTGTTTGTTTAACAGAGAAAGTTTTATCGTTCTTGTCTAATCATTTAACAGTCTTATTTGTTCTGTGGATTTGTTTAAGGCCTTGAATACCAAGCCACTGCATCATCAAGCAGGAGAACACTTGATGCAGGAGAACACTTATATTGGGATTAAGTGTTCTTAAATTTCGGAAACTTGGCTTGCTGTGACCTATGAACTAGTGTATTAGTGTAGTCATGGGTTTAAGAGAGCTCTTGTAATGTATTAAATGACTTAACACAAAATCATCTCTTTAGCATAATTCCCATTTCATCAGTAGTCTCCTGGATAAACTGTCCCACACTGTCATGCTGAAATGAATGGAAAGGATTAAATGGTTGATGGCTCAACGTCTTGTGTGTAAATGATATTGTACACTGACTAGCCATAAAGTCATGTGCTCCAGTTTTTTTGCTAGCCTTGATTGCAGCATGTTATCACCATGGCACTGTTGCCGGAACTGGGTGAGGTTCAGACGCGTTATGAGGCAATAAAATGAAGTCAGCTGATGACTTAAATGTACTGAATGATCAGATTACCACATCAATAGACTTTTTGTTCCCAAATGGAATGGATATAAAATTAGTGCTCAGATAGTTAAAGGTTGTCCCAAAAAATATTAGAGCACAGGGTTTTTTTTTGTTTGTTTGTTTGTTTTTTTTTGTTTTTTTGGTCAGGCAGAGTATTTTTCACTAATTATGTATCGAACATGTCACTGTCAGCTTTGACAGCTATGTCATCTGCATATAAACAAAAGTGAATGTTGCACATCCATTTTTTGATTAAAAAAAAAACAAATGTTTCAAATATATTTGCTCCTTTTTACATTTATAAGTGACTCCATCTGGTCCTCAAGTCTACTGTGCTGCTGTCTTAATGCTTTTCTATGTAACAAAATTTACTAACACAAATGAAATTGTTTCTTCAGTCCTGAAACTGTTGTGCAGGAAACAGTACTCATATGTACTCACCATCATAGCCTCAGGACTTCCGGCGTACTATGTACGGTTTAATTTGGCAAAATAACGTGGGAAAAGAATGGAGAGGTGTGTTTGAGCTCTGGAGTGACTGCTTATGTACAGTTCTTTTAACCTTCTAGATGTAGGATACAGACAAGTATGCGAACTTGTGTTACTGCTGTGTCGAGGATAAGATGTAGGATGGAACTCCTACGCCTGTTTTTCTATTACAACTGCTTCAACTAGGGGGAAAAACAATCATGACTGCCTTAATATAAAAGATTAACAACTATAATACTGTGATAAGGGCACCACAGTGGCATAGTGGTTAGCATGTCCACCTCACAGCAGTAAGGTCCTGGGTTCAAGCCCTGTGCATGGCGAGGATGAGTTTGCATGTTCTCCCTGTGCTTACTTGGGTTTCCTCTGGGTGCTCCAGTTTCCTTCCACAGTCCAAAGACATGCACATTAGGATAATTAGGTAGGACAAAATTTAGTGAGTGAGTGTGAACGGTTGTGTCTTTGTTGGCCTTGCAATGGCTGTTCAGGGTGTAATTCACTTGACCTGGTGTCGGCTGGGATGGGCTCCAGCCTTCCTGAGACACTAATAAAGGATAAAGTGGTTTGGAAAATTAATTTAATAAAATATTATAAAACTGTATTTTATGTGAGAAATGTGCTATATAAGTTAACCCCCTGGAGTCGAAGGTACTTTCAACCTTGAACGGTCCACTTTTCAAATACATATAGTTTGAAAGTAAACATATTTTCGTAGATTCGTGGGGAGTCAAAAATGGAAGGCATGCACATTTCATTCTCAGGAACACAAACAAGCAAGCTGCAAGGAACATTTCCAGAGGTGCAAAGTACAAATGGTGGGATGTTGGACTGGCAGAATTCTACAGATACATTGGACTGGTATTCTACATGGCCCTGTTCAAACTGTCTCAGCTGACTGACTACTGGTGGAGAGACAGTGTCTTCTCTGTTTTGTTCCCAAGAGAGGTGATGCAAAGGGACAGATCCAGAACAATATCCTGGAACATACACATGAGCAACCCAGATGAGGACAGAGTAAATGTTGCCTAAAGGGGAACATCTGAGCATGATAGACTCTTCAGGGTCAAACCACTCATGACCACCATCCAGAATGCATGTAAGGCATTCTATCATCCCTGCAGGAATCTTGCTGTAGATGAACACACGGTTCCTTCCAAGGCCCATACTGGCATGAGACAATATCAGAATCAGAATACTTTATTGATCCTGGAGGAAATTGTGTGCACACAGTTGCTCCATACCAAGTAAGAACGAGATAAAGATAAAAGTCTCAATAAAGAAAAATTACTGCCGTGGCGAAGTGTCTAGTTCACGATGCAAGATATTCAAATCCATTTTCAGGTGTTTATTTAGACTTTAGAAAAAGAAAAGAGTACAATCAATAACACAGAAGAAATTCCCCCATCGCTTAGGATGGCCATTTTGTTTCCTTTCAAGGTCCGACATTTTGTTCCAATGTTCCGTGTTCAAGGCCAGCCGAGCAATACTTGTACAGAGTGGAATGGCTCAAAAAAATTTTAAACTAATCTTACACTCACTTCAGTGAATAAACTACTCATACAATAGTCACATAAAGCATCCAATAATCAAATAGTACAGTAAATCATACAACTGCTCTTCTGTAGGTATAATCATTAACAGTTTAAAAATATATTTTATTAGAAAGGATTCATATTCATATTTATGTTTATGCTGTGGAGGTCCAGCAAGTTGCATTAGACTTATGGAGGATCAAATATATGACATTATGACATTTCAGACCGGCAGTTTGTGAGTCCACAACGCACAGCACCCCCGGTGGCGCCTGATACCCTGATTTCCTCCACTTCATTACAAATATCAATATA
>JBCNYH010000014.1:15874971-15885176 GCA_039654325.1 Tandanus tandanus
TATACATATATGTTGCATTGGAAGTTTGAATCAGTATTGACTGAAAGCAAGGTGGATATTGCTCAGTAGCCCCTGAGTCAGAGTGTTGCAGGACTATTCAGTGATGTAAAGTTGAGGCTGAGATGAGTATATACTAGTATATACTATGCAAATAAAATGAGACTTTTGGATTAATTTTTTACCATTTTTATCTAAGCATTATCCCAAAATCTGGAGGTGCTTAGTGTTCATTATTACCCATTTCAAAGGTTTTCTCATTTCTGATAGTGGAAAGTCATCAAATAATTGAAGGGCTCAGTGCCATAACCTGCTAAGTCCGTACATGATAAAAAATGAAGTAGTATCACATTCTGACAATAGAGGTCTCTCTCCATATGCTGTTTTTTCTCAAAATCATAAATTTGTGACTTAGCAGGTTATGACACTGAGCCCTTCAATTTTCAGTATACTTCTACAAGCCATATTACTGCATCATTGTCATCGGATAAGTTAAATGGTTATTGCATTATTGGTATGGGTAACATAGTAATTTGACTGTTTATAGTAAAAATATTTTAAATACATAATAAAACGATGAAAAAATGTGGCTTCCGTATGATATGGAGAATTATTTGGTCTCAAATGGTGTTATCCCCATCAGACTTTGGCCTAACAACCCTTCGACCAAATAATTCTCGATTTTGCCTTTGCCTCATTCAATAATTGCTTATTATCACAAGTTTGTGAACCAGATAATAATTTTTACCCACAGTAATACAGGGTAATGACAAACTCTTCACAAAGTACCACAAAGGATTCTGGGAAGAAGGAACATTTCTGTGCTGCGGTCAGACCGTAAAGAATGCTCCAGGGTGCAGTATCTGGCACAGAGGTATGTTTTTCACTGTGGGTTGTGTAGCTTCATGATAAAACTAAAACTAAAAACAATAATCTTGTGAAATTTTAAAGTTGCTGTAGTTCGCAAATAGGCATTAAATTAGGTCATCAATGCTGAATCTACTTATTTATTTGTTTGTTTTAGCAGAACCAGAGAAGTTTAGAGCAAGTGTTGCATTACCTCCTGTGCCATCTGTAAAGGTGAGTTACAGTAGAAATGATGATGATGATGATGATGATGATGATGATGATGATGATGGTGATGGTTGTGGTCAGTGGGTGTGATGTTTTTCGATTAACATAACAGTGCATTCTTTATAGCCCCGTGAGAGAATTCAACTTCCTCCCATCCCGGAAGATGAAGGCAGTGCTTGTGTGGAGGTTGTGGCTCTGTTCGACTACACTGCAAAGAAGCCTGAAGAACTAAGTCTAGTGAAGGGGAATAGATATGTCTCTTTGGAAAAGATGTGTGATGACTGGTGGAAACTCAGAGACACAGCTGGGTAAAAGATGAACTTTCATCTTTTCATATATTACCAGTAAAGAATCCTGGGTAATAATACCAGGTGTAATTATACTGCAAAACCAATTGTTTTTCACTTAGCAGGAAAATTATTATACTCTATATATTCAAAGTGCTTTGAGTAACCTTGATCTTGGTGAGTAGCCTTGTGAGTAACTGCTAGATATTAGTTCATTTGAAATAATTCAGTCAGAATTGGTTTGAACATCATACACCAGCACAAAATCTATTGTACATAATCACACCTAAATGAAGTAAAGCCAAAGATTCGTCCCTAATATTCGATACAGCGTAACTTACAGCCGATGAAACTGACCTACAGTACATTACTAAAGCAGAAAATACAAGAGCCTTAGACATATGACATAAAATAGAAAAACAGTTTTCCACACTGTTCCCAACAATATAGTATTTAAGCGCGGGCTAGTGGTGGTCCGGTGGTAGGGTGCTGGCTTACTGATCCAAAGGTTGGAGTTCAAGCTCTACTATCATCGAGCTGTCACTGCTAAGATTTTTGCAGAGTCTACCTCAAATTCAAGAAAGGAAATACACTAAAAACGGTCGGCACTGATCAGAGGTTTATTATATTAAATGAGCATCTTATGATGAAGGATTTACAGGATGATTGTATTTGAGATATTAATAAACATCTTTTTTTTTTTTTGCTTTAAAAAGGTCTTTTGTTGATGTCAGGGCAGTTTTTAAATGTTAAAAATAATGTATTAAATTAGACAGATATCAAAATTGATATGAGAACAATAAATTAAAAAAATATCAGATTGATTTATTAAGGATAACATAATTAAATTTACAACAGAATTAGCAGATTAACTTTAAAAATGTTACTTCCTTGATTAATAGATTAACTGTTAACTGCTGATAAGAATTTTCTTTAGCTAGCCAATGTTAGCAAGCTGCTAACCCTGCAAGTACCGCATCACAAATAGTCAATAGAACATGATAGTTCTTGCGATTAATGGGTCTTGATGCCCCCCTCCATTAATTTGTAACATTAATACTAATTTGTAAAAAAAAAAAAAAAAATGTTTTGACTAAAACTAGTACATTTGTGCATTTATTCTTTTGTTTTTTCATTTGGTCTGTCTAGTTCAGAAGGCCTTGTCCCACCTAATTACATCGAAAAGGTGGAAAGCCATAACAGGTAAATCATTACTTTTTCATAATTACCTTTAAAAGTACAATGTGGCATATTTTGGAGGATTTATTGGCAAAAATTAGGTATATCATCAATAATAAAGTTTTCATTAATATATAATCATTTTGGTTAAAGTTTTTGGAACCTTAGAATAAGCTGTATGGGGTGCGGGTCCCCTCTCATAGAAGCCGCCATCTTGCACCGCCATGTTTCTACAGTAGCCCAGACCCATACAAACTTCAAGGGAAGGGGTTGGGAATGAAAATTCAGTTGGTTGCACTCTGGAACCTCACCACTAGATGCCGCTAAATACCACTAAATCTTACACACTGTACCTTTACAAAACGTTGCGTAATACTGCTACTGCACAAAATCTTTTATAAAATGTTAATAGTTTTTTCCCCTGGAATATCCATACTGAACTTTAGAAAAGATAAATTAGGAAAACATCTACCTTTTTTTTTCTATGAAATACCATACCTATACAAAATATTACAGAACGAAGGATGAAATGACCCGAAGGTCCAAAAAGGAGAGATTCAGCAAATTAAAATCACAGTGAGTCCATTATTTGACTGGAGCACACACATACAGCACCATGTTGTCCACCAGAGGCTGATATTGAGGAATTTAATCTGTTAATTGTCTTATTTATTTATAGCCATGTGATATGATACAGTACAAAACACTAATGTTATACATTACATTCAGAGGCATTTAGAGACAAAGCAGAGTTTATAGTTTTGTTAATCCCTGTCTTGAAACCATTACAGACTTTAAAAAAATTAAAAAAATAAAAAAGATTATTATTCTTTTCCTATCCAGACTGAGACATTCTGGTGATGACCGCATCGAAGACTATCCGTAAGTTTTTTTCTTGTTTTATTCACTGACCTTCTTTCAAATGATATCTCATGCGATAAGAGAGAGAATTAAAGTAAAAATATTTCTACATCATTCTGTTACACTCTTACATGGGAAAAAAGCATTAGGGTTAACATGATTTTAGCTGATTTGCGTTAACGTGGTTTATTAAACTGAATTCATCCAGCTGGTATGTGGGCAACATGTCTCGAGTGAAGACCGAACAGCAACTACGTGAGAAGGTGTGTGCCATTGATTGCATTTATCCATTAATCAGTGGACTTCATTAAAACCACTTTAATACAATGAACTCTACCCTGCTCATCCCTGTGATCAGCCAATCATATGGCAGAGCACATGAGCAAATCATGCAGGACAAGATCTTTAGGTAATATTCACATCAAACTTCAGAACAAGGAGAAATGTAATTTTTGGAGACTTTGATGCAGCACAGTGGCTCAATGGTTAGTAATGTCGCCTCACAGTGAAAAAGTCCCGGGTACGAATCTTGTGGCCAACAAGGGCCTTTCTGTGTGGAATTTGGGTGGGTTTCCTCCAGGTGCTCCAGTGTCCTCCCACAATTCAACGACATGCAAAGAAGGTCAATGGGATACTCAAAATTGCCCATAAGTGTGAATGTGAACCTGTCTGTGTGAGCCATGCAATAGACTGGAACTGTTAAACTCTTCAGAGTGTAACTCTGCCTCTCACCCAAACTTAACTGGGAGGGTGACGACTGGTTTCCACCATGACCCTGATGAATATGTGGTATAGATAAATGATGGATGGACAGATAGATGGATGGATAGGTGGAGTTCCTGGGATGTTCACACACATAATACCTTCACACTGGAAATAGCCAGGGCTGGAGACATTATATTTCAGGTTGTCTGTCCAGGCCATTCTCCAGGCCATTCTCAAGTCTCGAGAATGCTTTGAGGGATTTTCTTTGAACTGTGCATAAAAGTCCACTCTGACTAAAGGATGAACTGATTAGATTTTGGAGGTCATAGGTCAAAGATCAAGGACACTCCAGCCTCATGTGGGCTATTCTTGTGAACATGACATCTCGAGAATGATTATATTTATTTCCCCAAAAATATGACCTTCATACACTTTAAATTAGCTCTGTAATCCAAGGCTAATTACAGAACATGCTCCAAAACCTGACACTACCCGAGCACCGCTTTTTGACCCAACACTGTACTTTCACTGTCCGCCTTATATGCCACGCAGAGGCATATGACCAGATAGGTTGGAGGTGAAAGGAAGGCAAAAAAGGAAGTTTTTTGCACAACAACACAACAGTAGACAATCACATTAGCTTTTACTGCCACCAGTAAAAAATAGCACACATCCCTTGGAAAAAAAAATAAATTAAATAAACTGTGATCACATTTCCCGGTTCTGATGTTTGATATCAACATTACCTAAAACTCTTTTCCTGTAACTCAACAATTTTATGCTTTCTTTTTTGCCCACATAACCATAAATTGGATAATTGGAAGATTGAACAGTGGTTCATGTTAAATTATTTTTTTTAATTACTTTATTTTACTTCCACTGCATATTTTCTCATGCACTTTACAACTACATGTCTTCCATTCTTTTTTTCAGGCTAAAGAAGGATCATTCGTCGTCAGAAATTCCAGTCAGAAAGGAATATACACAGTGTCACTCTTCAGTCGAGCACTTGAGTGAGTATTGGAAGATTCTTTTCTTCCTCTTCTTTACTCTGGCCTAAAAGTCCCTACATGTACACAGGAAGCTTTGACCACATCCTCTCCACCTTCTTCAGTGTAGCTTAAAATCCCATTTGCAATGAGAAATCTGCATAAAGCAACATGTGTGTTGTGTTTCCAGTGATGTTAATGGGACTGTAAGGCATTACCTCATCAATGTCAATGCAGAAGGGCTGTATTACCTGGCAGAGAACCATCTTTTTGAGTCCATCCCTGAAATGATACAGTACCATCAACACAACGGGGCAGGTGTGGGACCTTTCTTGACCTACAGTGGTGCTTGACAGTTTGTGAAACCTTTAGAGTTTTTTATATTTCTGTATACATATGATTTCAAATCTCAGCAGATTTTCTAGGTCCTAAAAGTAGATAAAGATGAAGTGCTCACACAACAGTTTTCGGACAGGACTTTGACTCAGCCATTTCAAAACATTACAATTATTCTTTAACTATTATTTAGTAAAACAATTTATATGTTTAGGGTCGTTGCCTTACAGCATAACCCACTATCTCTTGAGATTTAGTTCACAATCAGATGTCCTGATGTCTTCCTTTAGAATTCTCTGGTATACTTCGGAATTAATTGTTACATCTGTGATGACAAACTGTCCTGGCTGAGATGCAGCAAAACAGGCCCAGGATTGCTATGCTGGAATGCAGTGTTTTCCTTCTCCAAACATAAAACTTCTTATATAAACAAAAAAGTTCTATTTTGGCCTCATGCATCAACATACTTTTTCTAACATCCTTCTGGCTTGTTCATGTGACCTTTAGCAAATTCCACACTTGCAGTAATGTACTTTTTGGAAAGAAGTGGCTTTCTGCTTGCAACTTTGCCATGCACATCCTTTTTGTTCAGTACTGATGGTTGGCCCATAAACATTAGCATTAGCCAATGTGAGGGAGGCCTTTAGTTGCTTAGAAATTGGAGTGATATTTGTTGGGTGACTATTCTTGGGGAGGGTAGCTGTGGTCTTTACTTTCTTCCATCTGCCTGTTTCCCAGGCTTGGTGAGAGTGTTTCTATGTGGAGATTGTATGTTCTCCCTGTGCTTGCTTGGGTTTCCTCTGGGTATTCTTGTTTCCTCCCACAGTCCAAAAGACATGCATATTAGGCTAACAGGCTGTTCTAAATTGCCCCCAGGTGTGAGTGTGAATGATTATGTGTGCGAGCTGTTCAGGGTGTACTCCGCCTTCACCAAAAGTCTGCTGAGATAGACTCCAGCCTAAGTTCGTCGAAGTGGTTCATCAAATGAATGACTTAATAAATGAATGAATTAATGTCTGATTGTTTATTAGTGAAGTCTAAACTCTTTAGAGATGATTTTGTGAGCTTTTCCAGCCAGGTGAGTATCAACAGGTCTTTTTCTGAGGTCCTAAGAAATCTCCTTTGCTTGTGCCATAATACAGTAAACTTATACAAACATCTGTTAAGGAGAGTGGACTTTCATAGATATCTGTGCTTTAAATAAAACAGGGCAAGTACTCAACTCCTGATTGTCATCCCATTGATTAACCTTTAAATTAACTTCTAATACCAGAAGTCCACATACTTTTGATGCTCACAGATACTGTATGTTTTACTGGATCATTTTCCACAACAAATAAACGACTTTACTTTAAGAATTTGTGTAAAAATCCAATGACGTTTCATGGAAACTTCTAAAGGACTCACAAACTTCAGACACCAAAATATTTATACAGATACACACCTCATTACTCGTGTACCGTGATCAAATTCAACAGAATTCTGAGTTGAGTGGGAAATTCCCATGAGTGTGTGGTTGATTTTCACTCACTCAAACAGAAATGTTACGGCATTGATTTCCAATGTGGTGTGTTTGACCCTGCATGCATCTTTTGATAATCATGAAATCTGTTTTGTTTTTTTTGTTTTTTTTAGGCCTGCTGACAAGACTGCGACTTCCTGCTGTAGAAACGAACCCCACACCTCAGTTTGTTCAAGGTGAGACGAACATATACTGACATTAATATAGGACATAATCACCCTGTCATGTTTTTTAGCACTTTCGGTTGAGTTTATTTTAGAGATTACCTAACAAAATGACAGTAGACAGGGTTATACCCTAGCTAACTAACTGATCATCATAAGGAGCAGGAATTCATAGCCCATGGGTGGAGGGGAAATATACAAGACAAAATGTGTGGGTTTGGGTTGGACGGGTCAGGTGAAAAAGTGAATAGTAGCATTCTGAGTAATTAACAGAAAGTTTACCTGTGAGTTTTCCCCCATAGCTTTTGTTTATTAATAGTAAGCAAAGTCACTGAAGATTGACGTGTCAACATGTCAAAATCTGGCTAAAATGTTTGGCTGCATGATGATGAGGGTCAGAGAGCAGGACAAGACCAAACACAACGCCCAAATACAATACACCTAACTTCAGTCGTTGTCCCAAATATTTGTAATATATGTTTAGTTCCATTCAGTAAATACTAGTAAATATGGACATAATTGTTTTGTTACAGAAATAATGTCGTCTGACAGTGCTACATGATTCATGATGATATACTCCGTAATGTCTTCATGGAAACATAGCATTTTTTTCCTCACATTATTCCCCTTGATATTTAACAGTGGAAACGGGTTAGTGGTTCAGACACACATTCACTCAGGTTTAACCTCTTCCTCATTATAGTTATCTTCTATCAACTAGGTCTTACATTTCACACATGACACCATTCGTTATCCATACTGCTTATCCTGTTTAGTGTCACATGGAGTGGGAGACTATTTATGACCTGTTTAGGGTCACCAAGGAGATGGGGAAAGATGGGGTACTCCCTGAACAATTCGCCAGTCCACTGGTCAACACAGACAAACAACCTTTCAGATCTAATGGGTGGTCTAGGATAGCAAATTAGCCTAATGTGCATGGGAAGAAACCTATGGGAGGAAACCGGAGCACCCAGAGGAAACCCACTCAATCATGGGGAGAACATGCAAACTCCACACAGAAACACTCTCACCAGGCACGGAGCTCAAACCCAGGACTTTCTTACAGTGAGGCGAAAGTGCTAGCCACTACACCACCATGCCACGATTGAATGCATCTCTTTTTAACGGATCTCTAAAATGGTCAGTCAGGTCAGGTTGTACAATCTAATTCTGGTAACTTGTAATCCATTACTACCTGTTGCAGGGTCGAGTTGCCGGCGACTACACCAGCACCCCGACCAAAAAAAAAACCTCTATGGAATTGTTGTGGTGGGTGGCTAGACACCCTGATGGAAGTAAATACAAGACCCATCAAAGGGCATCAGCTCAGGAGAGCCACTGACAGCCATTGAGCTTTGAGGTGGATAATTCATCTACATCCCAGCCTCATGCCTCCAGGGAAGGTTTTTCAGCCAGAGGCTATGAGAAGGTCACGCTGATATAAAACATATGACTTGAGGACCTCTCTGTCAAATGTGAAAAATGTGTGGCGGTGGGGAAGTGAGCTGCACCTTCTCTTCCTCCACATTTATGGCTGAAGTGCCCTTGAGCAAGGCACCTAACCCCCAACTGCTCTCCCGGTGCCCCAGTGTGTGTGGCAGCTCACTGCTCCGAGTGTGTGCTCACTGTTTACGTGTGTGCACTCACTTTGGATGGGTTAAATCCAGAGGAAATAATTTCCCTTGCGGGATTAATACAGTATATCAAAATAAAAAAAAAATAATCTAAATTAGATTTAGGTGGGGCCAGTTCCGTGCACACTGCACTTCACCTATAAAACACCATTGCACCGGCCGAAGGTCACATCCACAACCGACTATCTCCTAAACAGACCTTCCCCTGCAGACACTGCAACCGGATCCGCCGATCCCGCATCGTTCTTGTTAGCCACGAGCGTGCCTGCAGACAACATGGACAATCACCTTCATAAGCCAAGCCATGAGAAAATAGTTTACTAAAATAAATCAAGATATGAGACAAAATAACAATAATTTTTGAAGAATTTGTATAATTCTTAAAAAAAAATAATGTTCAAGTTATCCAGATGAATTCAAAGAAACAGTTGTGTAATTACATTAAAATGAAACGTGCTGGATACAATGAAGCATGCAGCAAATCTATTTAATCATCTCTGCTCTGCTTAAGGATGAATTCAGATCAAACGTTGACAGGAAGAGTGTAGGGGAGTACCAAGAAAATGGCCTCAAACCTTCCATTCTAACCGCACATGTACCTCAAGACAGACAGTCACAGCCATGAGCACTATTAGAGCAAAAACCCCCAAAACTGCCCAATTATTCTCAGCATACCTACTTCCGAGATCAAGCAACCCAGATTACATAGAAATGCTGAGACAGGGCATATATTTTTAGGACACTTGTGACTCATCACAAGACTCCTATTCATAATCTACTCATCCTGCACGCTCGTTTATGTACACTTACCTTTACTGTATGTGCACTTTGTTCTAGTACTATTTGAGTTTACAGTACACAGATCTGAGGTTTCACAACCTTTCTTAATGAGCAAAATATTTGCTCATGCTCCTGATAGCTGATAAAATCTAAATATGCCAATGTGCATTCAAGCATGCTCAGATCAAATGCTAATGATGATTGGCCAGTCCCTCTTGCGCATGCCCAACTGATAACACAGCTCCTTTATGTTTATAGCAAACCTATGTTGTGGGAGAATAGCCATTGCTGGTAGTTTTGGATTATGATGTCATCATACATCTGAAATAACACAGACATCTCTTGGAACAAAAGTCTACATACATTTAACCACCTTTGTATTAAAATACATGTTTTATGACATTGTTAGGCAAGATTACTGGAATATTTCACTTTATAGCTTGCCAATCATCCATTATTTTCAAGGCAGAGGTCATAAAACTGACCATCCTACAACTAGTAAAATATTTTAGGCATCATATTTGTTTTTAGTGACCCAAATTTACAAAGATATAATGTATTTCGTGTAGTTTAATAAAACACACAGAAATAAACATTGTGGTCTGTGTGTGTGTGTGTGTGTGTGTGTGTGTGTGTGTGTGTGTGTGTGTGTGTGTGTGTGTGTGTGTGTGTGT
>JBCNYH010000014.1:15917813-15928228 GCA_039654325.1 Tandanus tandanus
CCTGGTTCGGGGGTTGCCTCCACGACAGGCACCAATGACCTTCCGGCCACAGCTCTGGGCTGCCGCCTCAATAATGGAGTCACGGAACTTGGCAGTGCAACAGTGATTTGTAAAAACTGAAAAAGTCTGAGATAAATTCTTAAAAAACGGCGATATTTACTAATACCGCCACGTCTGTTGCGGGGGTCATAAACACTTGCATACAGGAGTAAACAAATGCTTTTAGAATGACACTGTGGCTGAGTCAATTTTATTTCCAAGAGATAACACTGGATTTTAAGTTTATTTAATATAGCTGGGAAGTGAAAGGCAACTTTAATATACAGAACTGGATTTATTTTAGAAATGTGGAGTGTAGTGCTGGATAATTAAACTAGAGTGATATATATTTATTTATTTATTTATAATGATAATATACTATAACGTGTGTATATTACTGTGTAGTGCTTTGTGACAATGTTAATTGTAAAAAGTGCTACACAAATACAGTTGAAGTGAATGAATTATCGGCAGGTAGAGAGAGAGAGAGAGTGAGTCCATTCATTTTTTGACATTTTAGTATCTGTTTCTTTCCTCAATATTGTGTGAAATAAATATAAATACTATATACTGTATTCTAATAAGGAATAACTGCTGCTAAATATAACTAAGATTAAACATAAATAAAAATATTACTGTATCTTATAGCTATTTTGGTTTGAAAAATATTTTATTCACTTTCTATTCAGAGGTGTAGTGATCGTGTAAGCTTTAACTGCTGTGCCAGTATTAAGTAATATGTATCATATAAAAATGTTGTGACTTTATAAGATTCTTTAATGTTTGTTTTCATGGTTGTGTATATTTCTTTGCTAGTCTTTGTCAGTTTCGTATTTATTCTGTGTCAGAAATTAAAGGCAAAAAAAGAAAGAAAAAGGGGGGGGGGGGGAACTGTTTTTTTGTTGTTGTTTTTTTATTTTATTTCAAGCTGATTCTTGTGGCTCAAGGTAGCCAGACAACTTACGTAGACACCACGCTGTTTTTTGTATAACACAAATTTATTAACCGTAAATATTTATATAATAAATTTATTTTAATGCTTTTTCACATATTGACACACTTGTTTTTGACAGTCTCGAAAATATTTTTTAAAAAGGTGTTTTTTTTTAAATATCTGTTATTCTTTTAAATATTTACATATATCAGCATCATATACAAGAATGTCAACTTTATGTATATTCCATTTTTTTATAATATACAAAATTGCAATGTCAAAATATACAAAATAAAATTATAATATTATTACAAAATTTTCATGTGTACAGTCATATATCGCTCTTACAGTTGATTGTCTTGTGAATTGTGATTAATCACTTCGTTTATGTTGAGTCTTGCTTTTTTCTCAAGGAGGATTTGCATCAAAAAATCATTTCATTAAAATCCTGTTTGCTCACTATCGCTCTCATAAGCTTTGTTCACTGTGCCATTAGCTTGTTCTTCATATGGGTTCTCGGGCTCGTCCTTTTGCCTGGCTTTCCTACAAATCAAAAGTAAAAAAAAAGTTAATCTAACATGCAGGATTTCATTACGCATCCTATGTGATGAAGCCATCACTGAAGTACATGTAACGTAGGGGAAGAATTGTAAATTTTTACCCCTAACTGGCAAATTTCATAAATTTTGGGTGATCTGGTAAATTTATCCATTTGCCGCTTACCTCTTCCTGTTCAGAACACCCGAGACAATTATATAAACTGCCAAACAAGCCACCACAGCCATCACCACTCCAAATCCAACCAGCCACGGTTGAACCGGTGGCTCTGTGAGAGGTGCAAATGTGGCCTGCAGGCCTTCAAACTCTAGCGTGTCATCTGTCAGCTGAAAAATCCCATTGAGGCGAACTCTGGACAGCCTACACATGGGAAAGGAGGGGAATTACGCACTCTCAACGTGTTACCTCAAATAACCTTTTCTATTTTTTACTTTTTTTTCTTGTGGTAAGCATCTTTCACATTTGGGGAGTATTTACATTTCAGAGTTCAGAGTGTTGAACTATTCAAGTTCGGTAGTAAGAAATCCAATAGTAAATACTACACAGGAATGGCACGAGCTGATTGTTCCATGATCTGGGGATTAAAAACATTATCCCGAGTAGATAATGCTAGAATCAAAATGATGGACAGACACAATTCCAACTGTGTTGACAGTGTCTTCATTATCATGTTTTAAAATGAAAAAAATTAACTATAAAAATCTAGTTTTACTTTGATTTTCTTGTGTAGCATATTCTGATTCCACATAGTATATACTAAAATTATGAATGAGTATATCAACTCACCGTTATGGAGAATAGTTTACTTGTGTTTTCATGTAGTATATACTAAAACTCTATAAGTATAGAGACTCATTCAATAAGGAATACAATAAGCTGACCTGACCTGCCTCTGTCAAACAAAAAAAAAATCTTGATATAATGATTTAATGAGGGCAGCATGGTGGTGTAGTGATTAACACGTTCGCCTCACAGCAAGAAGGTCCTGGGTTCGAGTCCTGAGCTCGGCAAGGCCGTTTCTGTATGTAGTTTGCATGTCCCGCCTGTGCTTACATGGGTTTCGTCCGAGTACTCCGGTTTCCTCCCACAGTCCAAAAACAAGCACATTAGGGTAATGAGATATTCACGATTGCCCCTCGGTGTGAGTGTGAATCATCTTTGTGTGTGTGTTGCCCTGCGATGGATCGGCGAGCTGTTCAGGGTATACTGCACCTAAACCCAGAGTTTGCTGAGCCTCCTAAGAGCCCACTGTCCATAAATGAGGATGTCATATTTTCTCCCAATTATTTTGTGTTTATGTCCTTGTAAGATCCTCATATGAGGGCCATTGGGTTTTAATCTTTTGCCAAACTTCTTCCTGTTTGAAAACATCGATCAAGTTCAGTAGTTATCAGGTGGTAAGTACCAGAAGCGGTGCAGAGAAGTGACAAGACAATAAACATTAAGCTTAGGGTCTTAGGAGGATAGGCTCTAGCCTCCCCGTAACCCCTAGCAGGATTAAGCGGTTTGGGAAATTAATGAGTGAATGAATGATATCCCATGAACTTTACTTTTGATTTAATTTGATTGATAGTAAACAATAAAGGTACTAACTTGGTTTGCTGACATTAAACGGCAATAATACATTTATAAATTAACGAAAAGTATGTGATGACATTCTTTAATGCACTTTTTAAATGTAACAGTTAATAAATTACTTTGTATAAGAGATAAAAATCATTTTGGGACATGCTGGGATGTGTTATTTGGAAAACATTAGCAGTGCTCTCACCAGATAGCAGCCTCCACTTCCTCTTTGGGAAGAATCTTAGTTCCATTGGTAGGATCAGTCACCACAAAGTAAAAAGAGATCCGTGGCGTTTGCTTGTATGTGAAGATATTCTCTGGACTGCAGACAAAAAGAAGTTGATTTAACTCAATCCTAACTTGCTCTAAATGTGCACTGTCCAGTTTATTAGGAACACCGGGACATTAATGCAGGTATCTAATTAGCCAATCATGGGGCAGCAGTGCAATGCAAAACGTGTTGGTACGAGTTGAGAGCAAAAATAACGTTGATCTTGTTTGTTCCTGCATAATCTATGCATTTTGCCGCTGCCACATGACTGGCTAATTAGATACTTGCACGAATGTACAGGTGTACAGGTATTTTGTATAAAGTGTATATATGCAAATATATAAATAAATATATTCAAATTTTAACACTGACATGAAATTGACAACTTCACCCTTGCTTTCTAAATAGTACTGCCGCATGGCAAAGGCCATTGAGGACTTAAAGAGGTACATCTCATTGTCATTCCACTTGTACTGGGAAAGAAAACACACACACACACACATTTTCTCCATCAGTATGTAAAGTGCATGTTTACACATCTCTAAAAATATAAAGAATATATTATATATAAATATAAAGAAAACATACTGCGTTATCTCCCATGGCAGCTTTTAGACTTATTCTTACTTTAATAGCATTTTCGGAATCTGTGTGTACAAGAAAGTTGTATTAATAACAATCAGATCATGTTGTCATGTTTAATAGATTTGAAATCCAGTCTAATTTGGGTACTTTTGAAAGTGTATTGTAGCAGAGCAGTAGTACTTTCTCGGCACTGAGCACTTACATGGATTGATAGCAGCATCCCACCCTGGTTTTCTGTTGTTTTTCTGGTTTTCAGCCTGAAGCCAGTCATACAATTTACTGAAGTAGTTCAGCAGAGGTCGGGAGTCCATCCTGATGTCATTTGAGATGTCCTCTAAAGCCCGTGTCCAAGATTTTGATCGGCCCAACTGAAGCATTTGCCTTTCAGTAGACACATAACACAATTAGGTGTCATTCCTCAAGCTTACTGTTCTGTTTTTAAATAATTCATAAACAAGTGAATTTATTACATGGCAATGACAGTATGCACAATCTGATTGGTCGACACACACTTGCATGCTCTCTCCAGAGAAATCTTGGCTCAGGCGGTACTAGCCGTCAGGCTGAGGTTTCTCTATACAGACCTCACACTTGGTAAATAAGTAGTTATAATTTCCTACACTATGGGCAGCATCGTGGCATAGTGGTTAGCATGTCCACCTCGCAGCAAGAAGGTCTTGGGTTCGAGTCCTGGGCTTGGGCGTTTCTGTGTGGAGCCTTCATGTTCTCCCAGTGTTTGTGTGGGTGTTCTCCAGGTTTCTGGTTTCCTCCCACAGACCACCGACATGCACTTTAGGCTAATTGGCTGTTCCAAATTGGCTGTAGGTGTAGATGTGAGTGTGGATGATTGTGTGTGTGTTGAACCTGCGATGGTCTGGCAAGCTGTTTAAGGTGTACCCTGCCTTCACCCAGTGTTGGCAGAGATAGGCTCCAGCCTCCCAGCAAGCGTACTAGGATTAATCAGTTTGGTAAATGAGTAAGAGTAAATATTTCCTACACTGCAAATTACAACAAGGGAAAATTTAAATAAGTGTCCAGTTGCTTTTAGATAGTGTATTTAACTTGAACTCATGTTTCTTGACTAAACATATTATAAAGTAACTGATACTTTAGGATAGACTCTTTCCACAATTGCTTAATAAATAACACTTTCCCATCATAGAAAGTGCCATCATAACAGGATGACTATTATTTAATGATATACTGTACTATTTACAGCCTGTAATCTGCTGTTTTAGCTAAGGGATTAACATCTGACCAATCAGATTCAAGATTGTGAAGCTGTGAAAGCAAAGAATTTTGTGTACTTTAGTTTGTTGCCAGCTTTGGTGGAGTTTGTAATGTCACATTTGTAAAGGGGGCCAGTGTGGCCAGCTTCCCGGCAAAGCGCAGCCTGAAACTGGAACTGGTATATCGTTCTCGTGAAGTATCTGCATTAGAGACAAACAGGAAATGAGGGTGAGATTTATCAGAAGGGCTTCCATGCTGAATAGAAAGGGTTCTGATCTAAGAATATTAAATTAATGAAAAAAATTATACAGGTGTGTTACCTGTTCTATACATTTATTAAATAATGGTTATATAATGTATTGATTACCGGATAAATGAATAGTCCCCAGACACATGGAAAAGAGCAGGTGGGTCACAATACGTTTCGTCTCTAGGTAAAGGCTCCACCACACCAACCAGTTTTCGTCTGTAACACACAAATAGTAATAGACTTTGCCCCTCTTCTGATATTCGGAGATATTTTTGTTTATTCATAAATTTTAATTGGTTTAAACTAATTTATTATAATACAAAAGTCACCTTGAGGTAACCCAAAGATCTTGTAATTTAATGAGCGACAAAAACTCACCAAAACCTTCACCCATATGAAAATTTAGCTGTCCACTTATTCACTTAAACCAAATATAATTGATAAATTGGAATACATTGGGCTAATCAGGCCCAAGATTAAGTACTACCAGTACTGTTGAATATAGACATCACTTAAATACAACCTTTTCAGAAATATGAAATATATCACTTAGGAAAGCATTACAAATCATCCTTTAAACTCTGGGACTTTAGCCAACCACCATTAGAACCATCATCTCCAATTAGAGCAAATATGGAATAACGTCAAGGAACGGCCATGTTTCATATCTTGATCATTTTGGGATCATGTTTTATGGACAGATTCAAAAGTGGACCTTTATGGAAGACCTGTTTCCCAGTACATCAGGCATAAAGCTAATAAAGCCTTCCGCAAAAAGAACTTTATGCCCATGGCCGAACATGGTGCTGGTAATGTGATGATGTGGGATGGTTTGCTGACTATTTCAGCTCTTGACCAAAAAAGTACCCAAGGAGAATGTCTGGTCATCAGTTTGTGTTCTGAAGCTCATGTACAATCCGAAGTATAAGAGCGAGTCTACTCTCAATGGCCTGCGCAATTACATCAAACAAGTGTCACTTCCTTGCGGCTACTAGATATACGTAACAAGTAACATTTATCATGTCATTTTTGTAATTATGCCTAAAAGTGTTGATGACAGATATGGCAAACCGAGAGAGCTGCATCATAAAAGTATTTTTCAAAATCCATTTACATCATAAATGAAACCATTTCGAAGGTTTCACGCTTACTTCATTTCCCACCAGTGGAACATCCACTCCTCTTTGAGGATAGCCCCCCGGAACACCTGCCACCGCCATTCCTCCAGCATGTAGGTGAATGGCAAAGTTGCCACAATAGTAAGGGCCTGCTTCAGCAAGAAGTTTATCTCCGTCTCTGAAAACATACAGCAGATGCAAGTCATTTCAGGTCTGCCACAACCTGAAATAAGTCGCATTCACACAGGAAGACTGAAGTGCACGTGAACTGAGCGCAAAATTGCCTGTTTTACACGGTCTATGAAAGTGAATATGAAATGGCATATTATAATGTTACAGATCAGGTTTCCATATAGTCAAATTTCATAGAGTAAACATTTATAAACAATGTTTTACGATAAGCAGAAGCACTTTCTGAGGTAGGGTGTTTTGGGGAAGGTGAACTACTGCTTCATGTCTATTATTATAAACATGACAGCATAAATGGGTCATTCTCATAAAAATGCATATTTTATGTCCCACTGTTTATAGCCAATTATTAAAAAAAAAAAGATTGCCGTTTTTTTCATGTTGTATAAATCACATCCAGTGTTTAGTGTGTTAGAATCAATGAATAGATTGTGTTATATTTGAATTAAAGAGCTGTATTAATCAATCAACTCAAAATGGGCCCCTCACTCGTGAATGTATGAAACACTTAAGGCACTGTGCAGATAACATCTTCCTACCTGTGTCTTCTTTAAAGTCGGCAGGCAGGAGCCCCAGTGACTGCAGGTGAGATGGGGTTGCAGCTGACAGGCTCATGATCTCGCCCACAGCTTCGTGAAAGCCCTCGTTGGCTCCGTCTCGGAGAAGGTAAGGCAGGTCTCGATAGGCCATCTGGTACTGGGTATGTCCCATCTCATGGTGCGCGGTTAGAAAATGGTCCATGCTCACCGTAGTGCACATCTTGATTCTGAAGACGAGGAAGATTAAGTGATATGTCAGTATTTGAATGCATTTATCTCACGTTAAAGAATTTCTACCTTCCTGAACTTATCTGTAAATATGTATCTACGTTCATTCACAATGGGTGTATAAGGAGTCCTGCGTACCTGTAGTCTTCTCGGTTGCCCATGTCCCACGCTGTGGCGTGACACACTACTTTCCTGCCGTCGTCAGGTTTTGTGAGCATTGAGTTTGTCCAGAAATTAGGAAACATGGCTGACATGTTCACAGATACAAAGAACTTTTCTGCTTCCTTGAACAGCCTCTTTTCTGTCCAGCCCTGAAATCAACCATAAAATATTTTCTAATCATCATTTTACAGCTAAAAATTGATAACAGATAAACGAGCCCGTGCCAGAAATCTGATAACAGGTGAAATCTGATTTCAAATGGACCTTTACACTCAGATAAAAACCAGCTGCTGATTGTTGATTATGTATGGAGTCATTATAAGGGCTGACCTGCGCTACCATCTCTGAGGTCACATCGATGTCAGGCTTGTCGGGATAAGGAACACAGAGTGGGTAAAGGTTGGTCCAAAACCTTCCCCACATATCACCTGAAACACAAAGAAAAGAGGAAACTTTCCAGAGCTAAAGTTTTACTACTTTTATTTTAATATCTTCAGTCCGGCTCTGCAGTCCTATATTTTGTTTGTAGCACAGGAATTTTGGTGTCTGTTTAATAAGTAGTTTATATTAACTTAATTTATGATCATTACACGAATATACACTTACTCACACACCCATTTGTCAAACCGCTTAATTCTATTTAGGTCGCGGCCAACACTGGGCGAAGGCGGGGTACATCCTGAACAGCACGCCAGACCAGAGAAAACCCACACAAGCTTGGGAGGAACATATAAACTCCACACAGAAACGCCCCCAGTAAGCTACAGACTCAAACCCACAACCTTCTTTCTATGAGGCAGATGTGCTAACCACTATGCCACCTGATCTTACATTTATCAATATTTAATTGTTGTTTACACAACAATCAACCATAACATTCATTCATTCATTCATTTCCTGAACCGCTTAATCCTAATTAGGGTCGCGGGGAGACTGGTGCCCATCTCAGCCGACTCTGGACGAGGGCGGTGTACACCCTGGACAGCTCGCCAGGCCATCGCAGCCATAACATTACAAACAATAATATTTTTACTCATAACAGACCAAGCAGATCAGATGAAGTATATACCAACATTGATTATCTTGTGATAGTGGCACCGGCCAAGGACTAGAGTGTATTAGGTAGAAAGTGAGGAAAAATGAGCAAATGTTAGAATTTGAGAAACTTGGATAACATTGTGATGGCTAAACGACTGGGTGTATTCATCCCAAAATGGCAGGTCTTGTGGGGTGTTCCTGGAATGCAGTGGTAAAGAGTTACCAAAGATGTTCCAAGGAAGGACAATCAGGGAACTGGAAAAGTATTGCGGGTCCCCAAGCCTCACTGAGGTGTATGGGAAGCGAAGGCTAGTATGTTTGGTCTGATCCCACAGAAGAGCTACTGTAGCACTGCTGAACTGCTGAAACTGTTAATGCTGGCTATGACAGAAAGGAGTCCGAACACACAGTGCATTGCAGTTGCCTAACTAATGACCAGTCAGGTGGAATTAATATTTTGGCATAGGTGTATGTGTTATATTATTTTGTTAATATTGTGCTAATACAGTAAAAATTATCAGCTGATGCAACCTTAATGTAAAATGTAATGATCGTAGATGTAGAGAGATGGACTGCCAAGTGTGAGATCTCATCCCATTATTTCTTTTTACAATGTTATGCCTACAAGACCTGAGTGAGAAGAGGGTGTGTGATTTCCCATGTAGTTTGACAGTAGCTTTGATCTCTCCTCACTCGACTGCTGTTTTCATGTTTTATGGTTCTTTGACCTTTGTTCTCAGACAGAAAATTGAAAGTTACGAAGTATTAAAGGTAAATGAAGTAATTGATTACACTGATTGTAAGCTGTTATAGTGGACACAGCCCGATCTGAACTGGTCTGTTTACAAGTGACTGTGCTTATTTAGCTTAGCTTAGAATGAGCATAGCTCATTCATTCATTCATTCATTCATTCTCTGAACCGCTTAATCCTAATTAGGGTCGCGGGGAGGCTGGCGCCCATCTCGGCCGACTCTGGGCGAGGGCAGAGTACACCCTGAACAGCTCGCCAGGCCATCGCAGGGCATGAGCATAATTATTTTCTAATATTATCTCTACTCTGAGAAAAAAATTACGAGTACACTTGCTAATGAGATGTTGAGATATGGAGACTGAACCTTGAGTGAAGCACCGCTAAGTAGTCTGCCCATTAGATGGGACACTCCGCAAAATACCCTAATCCTGATCTAAAATCAGAAACTTTGCCAACAACACCACCATTAAGGATGTCATTACTGCTCTGCATTTTCAGTAGATAATTAAAAACAGAGAAGGGATGGATGCCTGGAATAACTATAAAGCTAATGGAGGCAACCAGTTTTACAAACTATGAAAATACAAAATTAGGTCAGTTTACACAAACAACACTACTTTAACTAAAATATGAGGAGATGAGCAAAAATAACAACAAATAAAATTCAATATTAAATTATATACTTGTAGAAATAAATAAATATCTCAAAACAGTTTTACAAATCTTTTTATGCAATTGTCTCCTTGTATTCATCAAAATATTAGTCTTTTAATCTTTCCTTGAACATACATAGTGATAGAAATTTCATATTATTTCCTCCCACAGTCCAAGACATGCACATTAGGCTAATTGACTGTTCCAAATTGCCCCTAGGTGTGGATGTGAGTGTGAATGGTTATGTGTGTGTGTGTGTGTGTGTGTGTGTGTGTGTGTGTGTGTGTGTGTGTGTGTGTGTG
>JBCNYH010000014.1:15929974-15943682 GCA_039654325.1 Tandanus tandanus
GAGTCGGCTGAGATGGGCACCAGCCTCCCCGCGACCCTAATTAGGATTAAGCGGTTCAGAAAATGAATGAAATGAATAATAATAATAATAATGATGATGATAATAATCAATATTGTTTTTATTAATATTTATAATTCTTTGAGCCTTATTGATTGTCATGACAAGAAGGAGTGCCAGGTCCTGCTCAGTTGTGTTTCCATTTTCACAGAATGACTTAAAGTTAATGCTGTAAGTCGATCAGTATGGTAGTTCAGGTATTCAGCTGATGTATTTGTGCGTGCAATCACTGATATTTTCCCACCGCCGTAATCACATAATAATTTTTTTTTTTCCCAGGCATGATTGTTCTTTGATGGTCTATCTTTCTTAGCAACTGAAGAAAGAAGCACTGGCTCTTCTGTTCTATGCCAGAATGGATTACATCACACCAATGGCTGACTTTGACTGGTTGAATGTCGTAGTTTGTATGGAGTGAGCCATGGCGCTGATCGTATTACAGATTGAATGTACACAATAAAGTGTGTAAATCTGGGATAGAGTGTGTGTTTCAGGAAAAAATTATGTTTTGAGACATGTTAGTATTGTTGAATGTGTGTTTTTAAAATTTTTTGAATGTGGCATCTATCACGTTCTGGAATCAAATTCTTCAAATATTATTTTTTTGTGTGCCATTAATACAAATTCTATTTATGCTGTATACCTTTCCAACAGCCAATTAGCTTCCGGGTAAGCTAGCTCATTAACAGCATTTGTTAATAACAAATATCAGACATACCTCATGATATATGCGCTTTACATCTGTCATCAGTTCATCTCGAGTGTAGCTGTATATTGGCCCATCGATTGTTTCATAATTTGCCCTCCAGTAGTCTCCATGGTCAGCATAATCTTTAATAAAAGCAGAGAGAGTGAGCATATCTCAACTGTCAGATTGAGACTGATGCATTTCTTTCTTTTTTAACATTCTTCCACAGTACAAGTGGACGCTCATTCAAATTTCTGTTTCTTTTAATAATTTTCCCCTTTGCTTATTATAAAACAGATAAGTAGTAAATAAATGAAAGATTGGAGTAAATTGTGGTTAGGAACGAGTTTATATTAGCCATGATGTGTCGTACTGTTCAGCCTGGAGGCTTCATTCTTCAAATCCACATAGTCTTCATAGAGTCGTCTCATCTTCTTGCCCACCTGAACCCTCCAGCCTTCCCACACATGCAGCCGCTCATAGTAGTCCCTGCTGTCAGCCATGATTGCTTCCAGGCCTTAGACGGAAACAGATGTCAGACATAGATGAACAAAAATGGAACATGATTTGCCTAAACTTTTCACAGCCACAAAAAAGTGATTTATCAAAGACTTGTTAAAGTGAAACATGTATAACAGGGCAGAGAAAACACAAAAAAGGGGATAAACATGCTGTTGTGTAATTAATATTAATCCACATGTGTGTGCCAGCCAAATGATTTTTTATACATAGATTCTGATCGATTCGAATTTGTCGATTAAAATTTTTCATTGTCCACATTCTATCAGTTTCTACTGGCATTTTAAATAAGCACACGTATATACTGAAGCTGTTTCTATAAGTCTCTGGATGTAGCTGCTTAATTGTAAGACAAATACATGCTGTGTGCCCAAAATGCCTAATTAGCATGATCCAGGGCAGCTTGTTTGTTTAGGAAAGATGAATGTGAGAACATCAGGACATTCATTCATTTTCTGAACCTAATTAGGGTTGCGGGGAGGCTGGCGCCCATCCCAGCCGACTTTGGGCGAGGGCAGAGCACACCCTGGACAGCTCGCCAGGCCATCGCAGGGCAGGAACACGCTGACGTCTATGCAGCCTACTCTTGACGAAATGGTTCTTTTACATGCCCCTCACCACAGACCACCAGGCCAACACTTCCCCATCAGGACATATAAAGAATAGATGGGAGCAGTTCTAACATGACGCAGAGTGACTTTTACCACACTGAAGTGGATTATTTTCCTGTAAGAGCATATCCTCTTTCCTAAAACTTTCCTAAGACTTGAAATCTCTTCTCCATCTCTTTTTCACCCTCCATTAATGCTGTAAAACTTCACCATAACAGTCTGATAAAACACACATGCATTTTTTACCTTGGGAATTATTAGGTTTATACTATGTGCATCGTGAATATCCATTATGAAGCGTGCTGGTTCGAGTTTCATTTCACTTCATTTTCTGAACTCCTTTATACAACAGGGTCACAGAGCCAACACAGAAACACAAACATTCACACTGACATTCACACCTAGGGGCAATCAAAAATATCCAAATCAGCCTAATGTGCATGTCTTTGGATTGTGAGAGGAAGCTGGATTACCCAGATGAAACCCAGGGAGGACAACTCCAGACAGAAGCACCCTCACCAGGCACAGGGCTCGAAATCCAGAATGATCAGAGTTCAACAAATGTGCTGTGGCATTATTAAAAAAAAAAAAAAAAAAACAAGTCAAGGCCTGTACCAGTACCTGGCTCCAAGGTCTCACAGTCAAATGGGTCGTCGATTTTACACACCGTTGCTGTTCCATAAATAGTACTCATCTCATTCATTACTTTACTAAGCTGCAACACAAACAGACAATTTATAATAAATTTTAAATATATATATATATTTTTTACATTAACTATTAACATTAAAAGATAAACAGTATGTCTAAAGCAAAGGATGCACAAGCGTGATTACATTAATGATTAATCATTATCTAACATTCTGTTTACGTCATCTGTTTACGATTTTCATTTGATAAGACCTGGCTGGTACAACTTTGAATAAAATCACATCACACGATACTTCCATTTTCAATTAGCCTGATTACTGATTTATTAGACAAGAAACTAATTATGAGTACAAGTAGAAATACTATCATTTAAGCAGAACGATGTCGCTGTACTTACATAGCTGGCTTTATCTGGTGGCAGCACACTGGAGCCTTTGTCGTGAAGTGAATGTAGCTGGAGCCTAATGTCTGAATCAGAAATCTGATCAATAGGGAATGCTCTGGACTCCTCTGAGGCTTTAGAGTAGAATTCACTCCAGATTGCCTGCTGTGCTGCCTATGGGAACAGTCTCATTAGCACATCATTATAAAGCATCAATCTCAGGTTAAAAGCACTAATATCTTGTTTTAATACCACGCACGTGAAGTGAGGTAGTTGATATTTGAGGACTGATATATGGCTCATATTTTTTCACACCTCGGAACTAACAATCTATCAATAAAGAGGAACTTTATAACAAATTAAAAAAAAAAAAGTAGCTATTGCATTCTAAGCTCATTTAATTGCTGAGATTTTTGTTTCAAGAAGGACAATACAAATTATCCATGATCAGATTTATATCTAAAATCTTTCCATTTGGTTGCAATTACAAAGAAAATAGTCTTGATTAAAAAGTGCCTTATGTGGAGGTAAAGATCAGAGACACTGCCATCATTTACACGACTGCACTCACCAATTTGTTTGCATTCTCTGTTGTGATGTTCGTGTTATAGTCCCAAGACGCGAGACTGTTCTGGTACAAGAGGTGAGATGCATCCTTATCGAACTTCTGCAGGAACACTCTGGCTGTGTCCTCAAATGTCTGTGCCCAGGCCGCAGAAGTCACGGCCAAAACTAAGATGCAAAGCATAACCATCTTCCCGGAGCACTGACAGCGTCTTAGCGAAGTTACAACCTTATCAACAAGGTTCTTCAGGAACACCCTTTGAACTGGGCTATAAAACAAAAATAAACACGTATGGTTTAGTGCTTATTCATTGCACAAAGTACAGTCAGTTGTAATACAACACTATCTTCTTTATACGGCTTTATGGGAAGCTGAACCCACAAAATATCATTGGAACATTGAGGTTTACTGCCGGCTCTCTGATGCTGGTGAGATTAGAGTACAATTAAATATTGTAAAAATATGCAGTATATATAAATATTAATGTTACATCTGATGCATGAATTTGTAAATGATTATATGCTTGAATTATTATTAGATATTTATTTGACATATACACGTTTTTTTATTAATTTATTATTAATTGTTTTCATTTATTCATTCATTTTCTGAACCGCTTAATCCTAATTAGGGTCGCGGGGAGGCTGGCGCCCATCTCAGCCAACTCTGGACGAGGGCAGAGTACACCCTAGACAGCTCGACAGGCCATCGCAGGGCAGAAACACTCTACCAGCTATGCAGCCTTGACGAAAATCAGCGATGGTTCTTTTACATGCCTCTCACCACAGACAGTGAGAGACATGGCCTGCATTTGATAACCCAGTTAGCTGCACTGGAGGGACAGCAGTGAGAATACATTGATAGTGGGGCTTGAACCCCCGACCTTGGGATCAGTAATCCAGCACCTTACCACCGGGCCACCACTGCCCCTATTAATTGTTTTAACAGCTTTTAAACCACACCCTTATCATCATTCTTTAAAAAGATGAGTAGATTTTCTTTAACTTGCTTCCAAAACTTAACCGACATTCACCAGAGCAATCTCACTTGAAAGTCTGTTGAACTATCGGTCTTTGGGTATATTCAAAAATAATTCGAGAGAGGTCAAAGAGGTTCATATATGTTCCCAAGTAGTAAATAAAGGGTAAAAAATAAGTATCTTAGAGGATAATGCCCCAGTGATAAGCCATTATACCCCTAAAATTACAATAATCTACTTTATTTTATGAGATATGAATAGTATGACTGGATAAAAGGTATAAAGGTTGGTTTTGTGTTTCTGTTGTTGCACACAAAAGGTCAGAAGACATTGAGTTATGCGGAACGTTTGGGAAATTTGTTCATTGAAACAGAAATGTGAGATTCAGCTACCACAAGCATTTTCCATTTTTTAAGTTTTGTACCAGGTTGAGTCAAATGAAAACCTTTTTTGCATTGTTTAGTCTTTGAGACAACTTGAGGTAGAAACGCTGACACAGCTGTACACTGTAAGTGGGTTTAAAGAATGTTCAGTATGAGTGTGAGAGTCCTGAGATGAGTTCAGGAAAGTCTTTATGATTAAAGCGCTAGTTTTCAGTAAAAGTCTGTAGAATCCATTCATTCATTTGCCAAACCGCTTAATCCTGCTAGAGTTGCGGGGAGGCTGGAGCCTATCTCACCCAACTCTGGACTTGATCCCAGGACTTTCCTGCTGTGATTTGGCCATGCAGAATCCAGCTGAGATCAATTTAGATCCAGCTGAGTGTTTGCCACTTTTTTTTTTTTTCCTTTGCCCTGTGCCGCAAAGATAGGGTCATTTTTGTTGTCTTGCTATAGCTATAATAAACTTGTCATCAAAACTTTTATATTATATCCAGCAATAACAGTCCCAGCAATTTTAGACTAGACATACTAGCCTTCACTCCCCATTACATTTACAGCATTTGGCAGATGCTCTTATCCAGAGCGACTTACAATTATCTTTTTTTTTTTTTTTTATACAGCTGAGCAATTGAGGGTTAAGGGCCTTGCTCAAGGGCCCAACAGTGGTGATAGTGGGGATTGAACCTCTAACCTTCGGATCAGTAACCCATCGCCTTAACTGATTAAGCCACCACTGCCCCATTACAATGAACAATGAGCCTTGTGCACCCGTAACACTCTTCACAGTTCACTGGTTGTCCTTCCTTGGACCCCTTTTGATCGGTACTTACCACTGCATACCAGGAACACTCCTGAAGACCTGTTGTTTTGGAGATTAATAAACACTCTGATCCTCACACATGCCCATTTTTCCTGTTTCCAACACATCAGCTTTGAGAACTGACTCTTCACTTTCTAATAAATATCCCTCACTCCTTGGCTTGTTAGATGTTGCTGAATAGTCCCTGAGACTGAGACAGTATATTATTTTTATGATGTTTCAGGATGCAGTATGAAATTAATAACATTTTAATAGTTTAAATAGTTGGGGGAAAAAACTGTTCAGGAAATCAGTGGTTAAGTGTAGAAAATATGTAGCAGATAAACAAACCACTTACTAAAATCCGCCCACAGTAAAATGGGTCACAGATGTATCTTAATAGTAAATAAAAGTGTGATGTGCAGAGTCCTGTTCAGGTTTGTGTCATCACTGTTAAGTTTTCACATAAAACTGAAGGGTGGTTTCCAGTCAACATTCATATTTATCCTTGTTTTTACAGGTTTATTCTCTGTGAAATTGTGCTTTTATAGATCTGTAGAGCATTGCAATACCATGCTGTTTTTGCCTGATGATGTCATGAAAAATAATGCAATCAGAGAGTGCAAAAAACTCCACCTAGCCCTGCAATTCCCCTACATGAACCAAAATGTCAAAAATCAAAAAGGTTTCAAGCATTTAAAAAATAGTAATAATAAATAAATAAACATGTATCTTTAAAATCTAACAGAAAATTTCATGGAAATCTGCACAATACATTTTGCATAGTCCGGCAAACTAACACAAGAAATGAGGATAAAATGTAACCTCCGAGAAAAAAGAAGAGCTAAAAAGCATTAGGCAGTTTGCTGTTTGTGTACAGTAAAGTAGCATGTGAAATGTAACCTGTAATGTTATGATAGATTTTATGTCCATATAATAAAAATGCAATCAATCAATCAATCAATCAATAAATAAATAAATATCATTGGTTTGTTGTCCTCTTTCTGTGGAATAATTATATTACAAGAAGCTTTAGGGGGGTGCCCCCCAACCCCCAGTAGATTTGTTATTCTTGTTTTGAGTGACACTGAAAGTAAGTACAAACTAAACCTGAAAATTCTCCAGAATTTACATGTAATTTTAAAACCCACTACAAAAATAAATAGTCGATTATTAAAATACATCATGGATTATTTTATATATTATATAAGCTACTATTTGACTCTAGTAGATTACCAGTAGCCAGCTTTCCTAGCAAGCCTATGTAACATAACTAGCTAATATTATATGATGCTAATATGAGATTTATATAGAGTTCAAATATTTTGACCAAACCATGTAGTTAGTCAGTAAGTTAAAAATAAAAATGGATTTTTATTGTCAAAACATGCTCATTCATCAAACCACTTAATTCTACTTGGGTCATGGGGAGGCTGAAGTTTATCTCTGCTGACTCTGGGCAAAGGGGGGTACACCCTGAACAGCTCACCAGTCCATCGCAGGGCCAACACACACAAGCGTTCACATTCACACTCACACCTAGGGGCAATTTGAAACAGCCAATTAGAATAATACCACAAGTACATGAAGAACATGCAAACCCCACACAGAAATGCCTTTGCCGAGCCCAGGACTCAAACCCAGGACCTTCTTCATGTGAGGCAAGCCACCGTAAAAACATGTTAACTACAGTAATTATGATAATAAGGTAGGATGCCCCACAGCACCAGAGACTATGGATTAGAAAAAACTTATGTCATCCTCTAAAAGTAATTAATTGTAATCTAAAATTTGCTTCTAGTGGTTAATCCTGCTAAGGTTGTGGGGAGGCTGGTGCCTATCTCAGCCGGCACTGGGCGAAGGCGGGGTACACTCTGAACAGCTCGCCATACCATCACAGGGCAGCTTCTAGTGGTTATTCTGAGTTAATAAATAAATAAATAAACACATAAATTAATAAATAAAAATTAATAAATAATTTGAATACTCAGCAAAAATGTCTTGTACCTAAAGGGTTTATTTTGCTATGTCACTAGCTTTATTTGTGCTTTCATTGAATTTTTCATGCTTTTACACAAAGAACACACAAAATCTGAATGTAGTCTGCACAGTGCATAGGAAAAAAGCTGATGAAATATTCAAAACTCTCACAGAATTCCCCTGTCTGGTTCCTGAATGGCACTATTGAAAGAGGAACAGCTTTTTTTCTGCAACAGCTAAAAAAAAATAAAAAATAGATCACTGTTACTTTGAGAGCGTCATGGCATTGGAAATGCTGCAGTCTCAGATCCCTATGAATATATATTGATGATTTTATTTTTATTTTTTTTTCCTTGCCACTGTCGCCGCGGGCTTGCTCATTAGGGATGTGTAGGGGGTTGTAGAAAAATTTTTAATCTCCTCCTTAAATTAATTTTACTATGTAAAGCTGCTTTGTGACAATGTCAATTGTAAAAAGCGCTATACAAATAAAACTGAATTGAATTGAATTGAATATCTCGGGTGAATAAGTCATTATCTCTCAGTCGGCTCAAACCACTCTGGACATTCTCCTTGACCACTCTCATCAACAAGGCGTTCTTCACTAGGAGTAGCTCTCAGTGGAAGTTTTTAGTTGTGAAGGCCATATTGCGTGAAACTCTATAGTCTGTTTTGCTGAAAATCCCAGAAAATCTGCATTTTAGCATCGCGGAGAGGCTGAAGTCTCTCTTAGCCGACACTGGGCAAGAGGCAGGGTACATCCTGAACAGCTTGCCATACCGTCACATGACCAGCACACTCAGAACCACTCACACTCACACCTAGGGGAAATTTGGAACAACCAATTTGCCTAATGTGCATGTTTTTGGACTGTGGGGGGAAAACCGGAGTACCCGGAAGAAACCCACACTGACTGCAAAGTCCACACAGAAATATCCAATCTCGGGACTCGAACCAAGAACCTTCTTGCTGTGAGGTGGACCTGCTAACCACTATACCAATGTGCCACCATATATAAACCAGCTAGGCCAAATCTGGCACTAACAGCCATGCATGATCAATGTCACTGAGATATCGTGTTAACATCCTTTTTAAGAGTGATCATTAACATGTTCTTTCTCCAAGACACCTTTTTTAGACTGTTACTCATGCAACCTAGGGCAGTTCCAGAAATTGTTAACCATGCATTTGTATCAGCTCGGAAATGCATATTATCACTCTAAACAATCAAGATAGCAATCCTGATTACACCTCTATATATGTGAGACTTTAGTCTTTCCATGTTGTATCATTTGAATTGCTGTTCATTATCTTTGCTCATGCTGATATAATTTTTATAATCGGAACAAATATTATCTACCATAATTTTTTTACACCTGGGCAGTTATGAAGCTTGGGAGCTGACTAAAATAAAGTATACATTTCACATATATAAATACAATTTAATTGTTTTTAGCGTGAGGCGGCACGGTGGCACAGTGGTTAGCACGTCTGCCTCACAGCATATGTAATTTATTGAATTTAACAACTTTTATGATACTTTTATAATAACTATATTATTCTGTAGACCAAACTAAAGAAAAATGTAAAAGGTATGACTTGCCTCATGCCTATTAGGTTTATTTTTCTCAAAAATATTTATGTATACTTATACTTTTTTTTCTTTTTTTTCTTTCTTTCTTTCTTTTTTTATTTTTGGGGGGGGGGGGGGGTGTCTGTAGAACTATACAATAAATTAAAAAAGAAATTAGTTCCTAGTGTTCCCTTTACTGTTATTTTATCATGTGAAACCTGTTCAGTAATTTCACTACCACAGCTGATTGATTGAGACTGGAGGATCTGATTCATCAGCCCAGCTTCATGAAGGTTTCACAAGCCCTCGCCTTATGTAGACTCAGTGTGGGGAACAAAAGCATGCTATTTTCATGATGTGAGCACGGTTGTCTATTACAGTCACAGTAAACCATTTAAATGAAGTCAGTGTAATTTGTCGACATGAAATTGATATTCAAGTGAAATCTGTGACAAAGACTGACAGATCATACAGGTTGTAATGCAACACTTTACCATGAATCTGTGCTGCGAACAATTATGTGTCATTTAAAAAAAAAAAAAAATGGAAATCTGTTGTAGATGTTTCATTTGTGAATTAGTGACTGGGATAAGCAGCTGCGATATGTACAGTAACACAACCTAGCAGAAGTAGACTGGAGTGACAATGATTATTATATTTCTCCTAATAGTAACATTAGCTTTATTAATACTTACAAACTCCAAATGCCACCACTGTTCACTTTTGTTGAACAAAAAGTTTAAAGTTAGGCAGAAGGACTAGGTGGAGATTAGTAGAAATACTCATTACCGTACTGCAGGTGTTTTTATGATTTTACTCAGATATTACAAGATTTTACCAATCTTTCTTTTTATCACATTTTTCTCACTGTAAATTCTCATCCTAGCCTGTAAAGCAGTTGCAGTTGCACTCCATTACCATCAGATGTCGGTGTTGTCACGCAGAAATTTCTGATGCGCCAGTTATTCATTCTTTTACTCATTTGACGAACCGTTTAATCCTATAATTGGGTCACAGGGAGGCTGGAGCTTATCCCAGCCGACACTGGGCAAAGGCAAGGTATACCTCGAACAGCTCGCCAGACCATCGCAGGGCCAACACACAAACACAACCATTTACACTCACACCTAGGGGCAATTTGGAACAGCCAATTAGACCAATGTGAATGTCCTTGGAATGTGGGAGGAAACCAGAGTACACGGTGGAAACCTGGTGTAAGTACGGGGAGAACATGCAAACTCCACACAGAAATGCCCGAGCCTGGGACTCATACCCAGGACCTTCTTCTTGTGAGGCGGACGTGCTAACCACAACATCACCGTCCCTGCCTTTATTCGTTCATTTGCCGCTTAATCGACAGGCTGGAGCCTATCTCAGTCAACGCTGAGTAATAGCAGGGTATACCCTAAACAGCTCGCCAATCCATCACAGTGCAACACACACACACACACTCACACACACACACACACACACACACACACACACACACACACACACATCTAGGGGCAATTTTGAACAGCCAGTTAGCATGTCTTTGGACTGTGGAAGAAAACTGGAGTAAGTTTGGACTGTGGGAGAAGACCCACATAAGCACGGGGAGGACAAGCACACTCCACATAGAAACGCCCTCGCCGAGCCTGGGACTCGAACCAAGGATCTTCTTGCCGTGAGTTGGACGTGCTAATGACTACACCACGATGCCACCCCATTCTAAAATAATTGTTTTCATTTGTTTAATGATGTAAAATTTTGGAAGTATAAAAGTAACAACAACAAAAAACACCCCACAAATGTTAGCAAGTCAAATTCATTCATTCATTTGTATTTATTAGATACTCCACAACAGGTCTGCAGTTGGATCCTGGAAACACTGGATATCGATTTATCTAATGCTGCCTTTGTGTTCTGTGTACTAAAGACACTTTTCGCCTTACTGACTGAGTCTCACTGTTGAAACACACACATGAGGAGTATCACTAACTGAATTTCATTATCACTACTATTAAATAGCAAGAAGTGAGCAATATCAGATGCATTCTGTGTATGTGTAAAAATCAATCAATAAGTCGATTTTTAAAGACTTCTCAAGAAGGATCTATCTTTTATACTCAACATAATTGGCTGCCTCACTGTGAATGAAATGCACTTGACACTTGCGAGACAAAATGCTATGCAGATATTGGAGGGCCAGCTTAACTTCACTTACCTTGTCTTGTTGCTTTTATTTGTTTTCCGTCATCACATTACTGACCAATGAAAGAGTTTATAAATATGATTTCAGCTCTACACATGCATCAGGCAACAATTTTTGTTAAATTTTTATCCATTTGATTGAAAAGGATTTCCAGATCTGGGTGATATTTTACTTCCTTATAGCTACAGAGATCTTACATAAGCACTAGGGTGGTCCTTATTTTCGAACTTTTGAATTGTAAAGCCTTAAAGGATTTTTCCAATCAAGTAATATTTAAGGTATGCTCAAAGGGCATAAGATTCTCTCAAAGGGCTCTGAAGATTCTCTCCTATAAATGCCTGGCGTGGTGTGGAAGACTGCCTGCGAACATGATGAGTTCCCAAACTACATATATTTCAGGCACTACTATGGCATCACCTCATTGGTAAGAATGCAGCTGAATAATGTTGTGGTTCTGATCCTACAGAGGTAAACTAAACATGAGTTCTGTAATTTAAATATGGATGGGATTGTATGGTGCACTCAGCAATGACAAAACACAAGTAGTGTAGAGTGTAGACTGTGTACCATGTGTAGAGAAGTGCTGAATACTTCCTGAAAGTAAATTAAATTAAATTTTTTATTAATCTGTAACATTATGGAAGTTAATGCTTAGATAGCAGTAATGCATAATTTCATCAGTGTTGGGAATACCTTAAATATCATTAAAAATTAAAAATAGTTTACTACAAGTGTTTTTACATTGAATGTAAAAAATTTAATGGGCACCCATCAATTTTACTCAAACTTACATTTTTTACCACCAATAAGGACCACCATAATAAGCACAACTCCGTCCTGATTTTAATTTCCCAATAAGCTTCTGAACTTGATAATAGGATTTCCAATGTTAAATTAAAATTGCACAATCTGAATTAGAACTAGATGAAACTTGGTGGGGCATCAAAGCTTCTGATCCTGAATATATGTATACAATTTTATTTACAACAGATGTGTTTTGTCAGAGATTTATTATTATTATTTTTATCATTTATTATTTTATTTTTTTTGCCCATTATAAGCTTTTTTGTTTGATTTGATTTTTTTTTAATTTTGACCTTTTTTTTGGACAATTTTTTAATGATTTTAAAGACTTTAATCCAAAAAAGGAGCCTAATGACATTTTCAGCTCACTACTGTCTTGAAGTAAGTCTTAAATACAGCTGTTAAGCTCACATCACAGCCACTGTACCATGAATTTATCAAGCAGGTTTGCTTGACTTTGTGATTTTATGCTTGACTTGGTTACACTTACAACCAACCCCTAATCACCAATGTCTCCCAACGACCAAACCCTGATCATTACTGTCTGTCCCAACCTTTTAATACTTTGTTCTTACTTTAAACCCCCCCCCCCCCCCCTTTTTTTTTAAGAGATATACAGTATAAGTACTATAAACATTTTTTGTCATGGCTACTTAGTGTCACTGCTTCTTTTTGATCTCACTTCTGACAGTTGTGCTTTTGTATATTTTTAATTATTATTATTATTATTTGCCTACGCATGCCTATATCGCAATACCTGTTTGATAAATCACAGTCAAATCTTAAGGGTAGCAACTTGGGACCAAATGATAAAACAAGTTTTTGAAAAGGTCATTGTAGGTCAAGGGCAGCAAAATTGCTGCCAATAGTTTTTAATGGCTAGGTTGCAGCCGGTGCGATTACCCCATCGGGGTCCTCTAGTAAGTATAGCTGTATAAATGTTAGGTTTTTATATTTCTGCTTTAATCTGTATTATAGCTTTGTTGTTTTGGGTTTTTTTTGTTTGTTTTCTTTTGCTTATGGTTGCATTGGTGTCAGAGATGTTATTAATTTCACTGCTGTACAACAAGAAATGTGACAAATAAATTCTTAAATTAATGCCATGACCAAAGATGAGTTTTAATTATAAGGAATAAATTAAAAAACAATAATATATTATTTTTGCTTGTGAGAAAACTATATTATACTCATCCATTCATTCATTTTCTAAGCCGCTTAATCCTAATCAGGGTCGCATGGAAGCTCGTGCCCATCCCGGCCGACTCTGGGCGAAGGCAGGGTACACCCTGGACAGCTCGCTAGGCCATTGAAGGGCCAACACTCACACAACCATTCACACCCACACTTACACCTAGGGACGATTTAGAAAAGCGAAGTAGCCTACTGTGCATGTTTTGGACTGTGGGGGAGAAACCGGGGTAAACGGAGGAAACCCACGCAAGCACAGGGAGAACATGCAAACTCCACACAGAAACGCCCGAGCCCAGGAATCGAACCCAGGCCTTCTTGCTGTGAGGTGGACG
>JBCNYH010000014.1:15951008-15961064 GCA_039654325.1 Tandanus tandanus
AGAACCATTGCTGATTTTCGTCAAGAGTAGGCTGCATAGCCGTCAGCGTGTTTCTGCCCTGCGATGGCCTGGCGAGCAGCCCAGGGTGTACGCTGCCTTCGCCCAGAGTCGGCTGAGATGGGCGCCAGCCTCCCTGCGACCCTAATTAGGATTAAGCGTTTCACAAAATGAATGAATGAATGAATGATACTATAATTTCACAGATACATAGCTGATTGAAGATAAGGTCTGGTTTGCATCACCTTGCTGGAGGTCTGGTTTCTAGTCGTTTCAATTTTGCAATTTGATAAGCCTTTAATCGTGATAATTAACCAATAGTCAAATCAATCTATGACGTCACCTGGTGACTTTATGAGCATGCTTTGTCTCCTATCTCCTGAAAAGAGTTGGTAACTCTGACTGTGCGGCTGTACGGAGTGTCCATTCTCTCACACAGACTCCATCCCGTGTTTTCAGGCTCTCTTTTAAAAAGCGTTGGGGGGGGAAAAGAAGGGAGCTGAGCTGAGTGAAAGGCGTGCAGGAATCAGGAGGAGGAGAGAGGAGCCTTTCATTGGGGGGAAACCGCCGCCTCCAGCGCACTCCATCCCGATGTGATGAAGTGAGATAGATGGAAGAAACCATGGAGGCCCGGATGGTGGATCCATGGAGTTTGGCTTAAATTTTACGCCCTGTTTTTTTGCTCACGATTTCCCCCTTTGGATTAGTTGGCAGCCGGTGACGGTGGGGAAGGAGTGCAAAGCGAATTCGGATTTGCAAAAAAAAAATAAAAAATTATAAAAAATTATGCCGTTCTCCAAACGGATCGTGGAGCCGCAGCTGCTGTGCAGACACACCGTGCCGAATGCCGACGGCTTGCTCTTCGAGGACCTGCGCTCCATCAGCAACGTGGCGCTCGCGCGCAGCCTCCGCCAGCTCGCCGACCTGGCCAGACACGCGTGCTCCGTCTTCCAGGAGCTCGAGGACGACGTCGTCGCCACAAGCCAGCGCGTGCGCCTGCTGCAAGGCAAAATAGGCCAAATGCAGCAGACCGCAGCCGCGCTCGATCCCAAACTGGAAGCCGTGCGTAAGTACCCCCGCGCCCAGATTTCTCCATCGCATCCCGATATCTTTAAGGTGCTTAAGGCACTGGCGGCGAGCCCCTGATCACCCGCCTGCCTCTCTCTCCTCCAGCCTTCCACATTATCATGTATCACACGCTTGCATGCGTAACCAGCACCTGCGTCGCGCCCCAGTTGCGCGTGCGCCTCCAGTGATCACAACTGACACTAAACAGTCGGGCTCTAATGGTCTTGTCGATTTTTTTACACGTCGAGGTGATCACGAGCAAACGATCCTGATCATTCTCGGAGCTCTCTGTGCCCGTTCAGGGTGAGGAAGGTGTGCGCCATGGCTCCTGTCCGCTTCTCTCCATCATATGCATGCACTGCATACCCATCCCAGGCTTCATTAGGTTTAATATAAAGCCTTTTCATTTCAGTCGGATGTGCATGGAGACCCAATAATCTAGAGAGCATAGCTATACCTCATCATATAGGATGATGATGATGATGATGATGGTGGTGGTGGTGGTGGCGTTTGGGTGGTGATGAAGTTCATCACTGTAATACATGGACATGTTCATGCAGTAGCTCTTCTTTAATTGACATCTTCCACTCTGGGTTGAAGGGGATTTCTGAGAGTGCCGTGTTTCTTTGGTTGTGAGGTGAGGCGCAGGAACGGCCCGAGGTGCCGTGAACACAGCACTCCGGTCGCTGCTTTGAAACCGGACGCGCGAGGATGATATGACGTGATATGTGATCGCCGGCTTTTCACTTTCACTGATGTGCTCTGACCTGTTTCGAAGCAGCTCTGCATTCTCAGAGCGACATGAGCAAACTGATTGTAACAGGGATTGATTAAGCCGTGTAGGTCAAATGAAAGAATACTCTCTTTTACCTGATCTAAAAGGAAAGGATTCCTTTTTCTTGTTCCCTTCACCCTCGCAGGCTCACCCCTTATCCCCTGCAGGCCAAACCGAAGGGGCGTGAAATCAAAAACAGAAATAAATGTTAATAGCGAATGCTATGCCATGCTTACCATATCGCTTAAAGTGTGTGTTGTTTTTGTTACGTAGCAGAGACCACAGCATGGGTTCTTTTTTTTTTTGTAAAAAGTCCCCTGGAGATCTTTGGCAGGACTGAGATATCACCAGCAGACTGGCTGGCCTTGTCGTTTCACCCCTCCCCAAACACTTCTCTGTTTGGTGAGAGTCTAGGTGTCTTTCTGTAGGTGCAAAGGTCATATCAGCCATAAGCCTTGGTGTAAAGATTGTTCTTCGGTCAGGTAGCCAGGCAATCACCGATTACCTCCTATTTTATAATTATGGCTTCAGACCCACCATTGCACACATGGGTCGAATCTCAAGAAGATTAGGAATCTGGAATGTTGTGATATTAGCTCGGGGGAAGGAAATGGTTTAAAATGTGACTTGATTAAATAAACTATGGCATTATCTGCCTGACCTTGCACAGGGATTTATGTTTCCAAAAACAGATTTAGTGTTTAAGAGCAGAAGTAGAAGAATTCAACTGGTCAGAAGGTGTAGATGTTTCTTCTACAGTAAAAGTTCTGACAGTAGCACCTGCTGTAATTCAAATAATACAGATTATATTCATGTATGCATTTGAATATATTAATATTTCTATATTATCATCATCTCGTTCATAGAGACTTGTATGCCAGACATGCCACAAAATCTTTAAAAAGTATTGTTATTTAACAGAAACATAAACAAACCTCTACCAAGCAAAAATTGTTAAAATATATAAAATAAATGTAAAAAAACAGACAGGGACCTGCTGTTGGATACACTTCCAAAAAATGGTCCCATCTCACAATGTTAAAGATTTCTTTAAAAAAGAAGGATTCTAGATCCAGAATTTGATCCAGAGTATCTCCAAAATCAAATGCAGTCTTTCTTGTCCAAAGCCCCACCTCTGGTAGAAATCTCATGAAAATTTGAGCATAACTTTTTTTTTTGCGTAATCTTGCTAACAAACACACAAACAGATTGAGGGTTAAACATAACTTCATTAGCAGAGGTAAAAAGGTATAATCATCGAAATGGTAAAGGGGAAAGTTGATTCTCCAGCGCCAGTGCATTGGTGCAGTCTGAGGTAAAGCTTCCCCCTTTTGGTTCCTTTAGTGTTTTCTCCTTTAGAGAAACTTGGTTTAGAGCTGCTACAAAGTAAGTGATAAGAGAAATTAACATTTTTTACAGCCATTCCACAGTATAGAATCATTAAGTTAAGGGTATGATGTGACTTTGTTAGCAAATTGCTGTGCTGTTAGAGATATTTAACACTTTCTGGTGTGCTGTTATTGGAAAACATACACCACGTTGTCACACCAACATATTTGTTGTTGCTTACGTACGAACTTGAAATCCTCATAACAGAGACTTTAAAAGTACCATTCCTCTAAGCTCTGAGTGGTGTTAACATGGCATGTGTTGAAGATGTGGGGTCGGCCTGATGCGAGCTAGTTTGATTAATTGCTAACGAAAGTCTGACTTAAGCTTGTGCAAACATGCTGCGAAAAATGAGAGTGAATGTGTGGTCCCGGTAAATGTGGGTTTGTGGTTATGTGGGTTGGTGTATAATATCCCAAGCGAACGTCTAATAAGAGGAGACAGATTAGGTGTTTCGTGAGCCTGCTGCACTTTTGCAGTCAAAATAAACACACTAAGTGTATGGTCTTCAGTCTGAGATCGAGGTTAATAAGGCTGTAAGTTCTGTGGCAGACACTTTATTCCCAATCAAATAGTCAAATTCTAACCTTAGAAATTAGGTTAATGGTACGAACAGTATATGCTGGCGTAAAACACTTCTAATTTCTATTGGAATAGTTTAGTTTATGTTTTTCACAGAGTTCTATGTATGAATGTATAGTTTTAGGTCATTGGGATTCATAAATGCATGTTTACTGGTGTATTACGCCTTCAGTAATGTACATTTCTTTGTAATGATTCTTATCGAAAAGTTTATTAGTAGTATAATAGTAACTGTTGCTCAGATACTGAATGTTTAGATGTTTGTTAGCAGGATTACACAAAAGGTTATTTCACTGAAATTTAAACCAGAGGTGGGACTTTGGACTAGGAAGCCTGCTTATTGTCCTAAATCCTAATTTGTAGATGATTTGGACCAAATTCTGGATCTGGAAATGTCTTTAAAAGATTCTTTAACATTGTGAGATTTTTTTTATTTTATTTCATCCTATTTTGCTGCATTCTAATACTCTAGTAGTTTGTAGTTTGTTCTTACACAAATCAAAGTAAACTCGCAGGCTAAACACTGAACCCACTGAACTGTGGGTAATTAGCATAGTTTATTTTTCTCTTTTTGCGAATCAACCAAAAAGAAGCTGACTTTGATAAAGTGGAAATCATGAATGAGCTATACACTCCCACCCCACATGCCCCAGAAAAATAACTACCCTGCTATATGACCACTTACATCTATGTACCACCAGACGTGCAGTTAATCAAAGCTTACTTTCTAGCACAACAAAAACTAAAAGACTTACATCTATGAGAGTTACACAAACACACTAGCTTTGAAAGAGTCAAGTTGGTCGGCATGTGGGACAAATAGTAAAAATGTAGGAAATTGCAGGGCAGCAAATCTTTCGAAATCTTCCCTCAGTTAGAAAGCTTTAACACGTATACCTTTGACTGTTACTATAACCTGGGACAACTATCCTATAAACTAGCTGCTGTTCTAGAACATGAATCAACTCCTGCTGACCAATCAAATTCAAGAATCCTACAGTCGTGTGGTAAAAAATCAGACATGGAGTTATCCATCATTCACAGAGAGATTACAGTCCTGCTGATGGGCCTGTACAGAAGCGAGGTAATTGCACAGGTGTGTAAGTGCTCAGGATGTGTGGTTTGGCTCGGAGCTGTAGTGTGTTTGAAGCTAAGATGATTACGGTGCTTTGGAAATGGATGACGAAGCAGAAAGCTTGTCTTGCACCTTCATCAAACTACCTTTCCATGGGAACTTTTCCTTTGTCTACATCTTTGACTATCTTCAATCATTGCTGATGTGGCACTCAATGGAAGAAGAGAAGCCACTGGAGAAAAACTACAACTTTTGTCAGATTAATCATTTACTAGCTAATTAAAAGAATGAGTTGGAATGAAAATTATTCTGGAGTCCATCCTGCTTCAGGTTTTGGTTCTTTTATTGACTCAAAGCTGAACTTTAGTAAAGATAGCTGCTTTTCCAGCTAATTAGTTTACTTTCCTCTTTTTTTTTTTTCAAAAATGATTCATAAGGTCTCAGTTTTCACACAATAGCTAAAAAAGTACCACTGATTTGTTACACTTAGCACCATCTCAGTTCTAATTGAAATGCTTACACCTGGTAATGAAGCACTATCTTGGCAATGACACTCGAGTTTTTTCATTGACTGTAGTTACAACGCAATAGAAGAAGGCCCTGCTAGATCTCTCACTCAATTGCTGAACCGCTTAATCCTTCTAGGGTTGCAGGGAGGCTGGAGCCTATCTCAGCCAACACTGGCCGAAGGCTGGGTACCCCCTGAACAGCTCGCCAGACCATTGCAGGGCAAACACACACAACCATTCACACCCACATTCACACCTAAGGGCAAATTGAAAGAGTCAATTAGCTTAATGTGCATGTCTTTGGACTCCCAGCCACTGCTAGATCTGGTATAATAAATTCAGTTTCACCTGTTAATTTGTAATCGGAATAATAGGAATTCTGATTTCTATAAAACTGCTGTGTGATGAGGTGCGGTGGTGGCGTGGTTAGCATGTCAACCTCACAGCAAAAAAGTCCTGCGATGGTCCCGTGAGATGGTGAAGAAAGCAACATTAATGATGTAAATTGCTGCTGAAAAAATGGCTTTTTTGGCATCAGTGATAAGACAGTTGACAGTATTCTATCGCCATATGATAGCGGCCATGATGTATGTTTTACATTTGTTAGAATTTTGTAAGACATCATTCGGCAAATGCTCAACTAATAAACTGTCAGACAACAAGTGACAAAATCACTTTGCTCTTCCAAATTTGGCAAACAACCACTGAAACAAACCACAGTATGAAAAGTAAATTATCATTGACACATTTAGTGAGATGGAGGCTTTACGGTATCATATTACGCAGGAGACAGTAACACTGACACTGAGTCTTTTTCATCATAATCCACAGCATAACGTAATGATGCAACACAATAAACTTTCAACCAGCAACCCATTGTATATTAAAAATATAGACCTCCAACCATTTGGTGCATGTGTTGAGTATAAAACTCAAGTGTATATTTTGGTACTGGAGATTCCATAGTGTGTAATGTACAATGGAGGCTCACCAGCTTGTGTACTGCTTTTGCTTTCTAAAGGCCAAATCCTCAACGCTCTGTCTGCTTAGTAACAGAAACCTAAGGGAGATGTGGGAAAACCTTTTACCAGCTCTCACTACTGCAACTCTTCTTTGCTTCCCCTAACATCCCACCCCACCCCACAGTAGCCTTGCAGCAAAATTCATTGTCCTGTCGGTTTATTAGGCCAGCTTCACACAAGCCAGTATAGAGGCACACAGTAGTGTTTGTAGAGAGACGAACGACACTGAATACACATATTACGCTTCTTCCTCGAGTAACAGGAAAGCAGTGTGCCATGCTGATGATGATTATCATGCACAGGCCTCCAGTGACCTGGAAGTGAAGGAGGACATGGATGAAACATCATTCTTGTTGCTTTGGAAAGCATTATGGAGGGCTGAGCTTCGATTGGCCAGTTTCTGGTCATATAGTATAAGGGTTTTCCACACACACACACACACACACACACACACACACACACACACACACACACACACAAATGGAGAGCCTTAAAATAGCACAGAAAATAGTGTAGGGACTTCTTGGGCTATGATTCAATTCAAATAGTTCCACAACAGGAGCACTTCATTGTTGTGTGGTGTTGCTGTAGTACATTTAAATGGTGGTGAACAAGCTTAGAGCAGCACAGTGGTTAGCACATCTACCTCAAAGCAAGAGGTCCGGGGTTTGAGTCCCAGGCTCGGCGAGGGCGTTTCTGTCTGGGGTTTGCATGTTCTCTCTGTGCTTGCATGGGTTTCCACTGGGTAGTTCAGTTTCCTCCAAGTTGCACCATCAATGACTTTTCTTTACTGATGGCATGGGCTTGTTCCAGGACAACGATATCAGCATTCTTCAGGCTCAGACTGTGGAAGGAAGCATGATGAATCATTTTTACACATGAAGTGGTCACCACAGTGCCCTTAATCCTCAATGCATTGGGATGTGCAGGGGAAGAATTTACAGAGGGTTTTGAATCTCTCGTCATAATTACAAGATCTTGTTAGAAAATCTATGCAATTCTATAGGGTTTTTAAAATAGTGCTAGGTAAATACTGCCATCACTGTGTCACTGTTAAGGATACTGCATCACTCTCTTGATTTTTTTTTATTTATTATTACAGCACATTTTTACTGTTTTATTCCCTACATACAGTAAATAGTGGCTTGTATACAGCATTCCATTATTTTTTAATTTTTTTCATTAGAACTTTTGCGCCAGGTTTTTTTTTTTTTTTTTTTTTTGAGTTTAGAAGCATTTAGGACTGAGCTATACACCAACAAATACACCCCATTTATTATTTTTACGTACTACATCCAAATGAAGCCACCTTAGAACTTCATCCGAGCCATTTCTAATAAAAGCTTGTAATTACAAACTCATTAAGATGAACTCCTCAGAGACAGGCTGTTGATGTTAGGGCAGAGCTTTTTTTTTTTTTATTACTGTTTCTGGCACCGCCAGATGGATTGGTTCAAAGGGTCATGAAGAGATTCTCACTGCAATGTTTGCCCTGAGGTGCACTTGTCCTAACAACGGGGTTAAGACAACATGGTGGATAGGCGTGTTAAACAACTTCCTCTCAATCCATCCATCATGACACATCACAGGAAGGGCCGAGAGGCAACTTTTACTGTCTCACGTATTGCAAATTTCGACATTTAAAGCTGCCCTGATGAATCACGTTTAGACCGTGATCATACCCGTGTAGTATTAAATATAGCTGACTTCAATATTGCTAAGATTGAGCAGTTAGCTTGGCTACCACTGTGCACCATCATTTAGGAATAGATTTTATTATATTAACTCATTGCTGCATTAAATCATGTTTCTGTGGTGTATTGGATTGATTTGTGTCCATATTCAGCATTTTCAAAAATCCACTCTATCGTTTGTAAAATGACTTTTACTGCCATAGTTTAAGTGAAAAATCTATACATATAAATCAGAATCAGAATACTTTTATAAAGGAAAGTAGGCTCATAATTATTTAAAATGTCTTTCCTTTTAATTTTAAATAACTAAATGAAACCCATTTGTCCTGAAATTGGTTTATCCATTATTGTTATGCCTTAATAACTAGAGCTTTACTGATAATTTGGGTGTTAAAACCCATTACACAGGCTGTTACACCCACTATATGGCCAAACGTTTTCATCACCCTATACATGTATGTGGGTCCTTCCCAAACTGTTGCTGCTAATTTGAAACCTCACAGTTGTCTTTGTTGCATTATGATTTCAATTCTTTGGAACTAAGAAGTCCAGACCTGTTTCAGCATTACATTAGGGGTGTCCCTGCACAAACCATGAAGACATGATTTGTTGATGTTGGAGTGGAAGAATGTGACATGGCCTGCACAGAGCCCTGACCTCCACCCTAATGACAGCATTTATGATGAACCGGAACATAGAGCACCAACTTCACGTCAGGCCTTATCACTGCCTGACCACACTAATGCTCTTTTGGCTGAATAAGCAGGTCTACCATGCTCCAGTATCTTGTGGTGAGCCTTCCCAGGAGAGTAGTGGAACAGGCAATTGATCTTGAATGGGACAGTCAAACATGAGGGTTATAGTTAGGTATCAGAAAATGTTTGGCTATACTATAGTGGAAAACAAACCAGTTGGAATTTAAATTACAGCACCGCAGTATGTATATCATCAACATCTTAAAATTTGCTGGTAATTTTCTTAGAAATGGCTGAATCCTGGACTACTTGTTACTCATTTTTGTCCAAACAATCAACTGCAACATAATTTTTAAATCACTCTAAGCATTAATTCTGATTTTGGGGTTTCTTTCTTTTGTGCCAATCTAACCACCTAAAAAAAATGTCGTTCTTTCTTTCTTTCTTTCTTTCTTTTTTTTTTTTTTTTTAATAAGGCAGCGTCTTTACACATAACATTATTTCCTGGGAATCCCATCCCAGCCACAGTAAACTACTTTCCAATTAATTGGCATTAAATTTCCATACAAATGCTTTGAAAGGGCTTATGGAACCTAGTTCCATACTACTACTATTTCTGTTTCTTTTACTTTTCTTCACTTGGGTTTATAACAGCCTCAGCAATGTGTCTCACTGAAATAAAATGAATAAATGCAGCGGAGCCCCTGCTGTCACTCAAACAACTGACCGATGACGAAGAGTTTAGGCTCCAATCTCGTGAATAATTAGTTAGGACAGCAGGGTCACTGTGATTCCCCTCTTTTGTTTTCTTAACAGCTAGATGCAATACTCAGGAGATCAACAAAGGAAGACACTTGGGTCTGAAATTAGGGAGGGGGATACTGATATCAATCTTGATTGCCTTCGTCTTCATCTTACCGCTGAGCATAATAGTTTATTATTATTTCACATTAAAAAAGGTCTTTTTTTTAATTTAAAAAATGCACAAAAATTTTATTAACTATATATTAGTTATATATAATTTTTGCTCATTTATATACTTTATGCTCTTAAAAATAATGTTAATAAAGCTTAGAAAAAAAATACATTTTTTATGATTGACTAAAACCGCTGCTCCTTCGCGTTGAGAGGAGCCAGTTGAGGTGGCTCGGGCATCTGATTAGAATGCCAACTGAACGCCTCCCTGGTGTGGTGTTTCGGGCATGTCCAACCGGGAAGAGACCCCAGGGCCGACCCAGAACACGCTGGAG
>JBCNYH010000014.1:15962690-15973202 GCA_039654325.1 Tandanus tandanus
GCATGTAATATGCTATATATATATGTATACATAGTGAAAGCAAGATCTCAAAATACTACTATACAGTATGCTAAAATGTTCTGTATATACAATATATTTTTTCAACCACAGCGCAGAGTGAAAGAAGCAATAATTTTGCACAATGTACCCCTAAGATTTACAGCTTTTTATTTATTTATCTTTTATTATTTATCTATTTATTTTTAGAGCACATTTGGTTAAAAAGAAATAAATTAATTAAAAAATAAATGTGAACGCACTGGTAAAATTTTAGGTTTACCTAAAATGTCTTTATATAAGTTAAATGTTTAAAAAAGTAGTGCTTCTTTTAAGCTAACAAACAGCAACCAACTTCCAAAGTTTCAAGTTAGGTAGTGATTGAGTTCAACTCTGGCTCACTGATGCTAAAAATTAAACATGTGACTTTGAAAATGTTTGACGATGTACTTTTGTAAGTAGGAAGTAGATATGTTTTCTTTTTAAACAAGGACAGTAAATTTAAAAGGGGTAAATGAACCACTACCTAAGTAAAGAACAAGTAATTAATATGCAGACCTTTTTTAAAAATTATTTTTAAATTCAGGTTAAATAAATGTCATCCTGTACTGTTGTTTTTAACATATGAAATTGTTGAATTGAACTACATCTGATGAATGAATGAATGAATGAACGGCACTGATTATTTATTCAAGATTTCCATGTTCATTAAAACCTCCTGCATGGTCCCAGACTACCGTGGTTTCCCAGAAGCCTCCTGTTCAAGCACAGTAAAACACTTTGAAGATGACATTATTATCATACCACTGATACATTAGTTATGCAGACTACATATCCCTGTAGAAGACATGCATCTGCGTGTCACCACGGGTTTCAGTGACTGATGAGAGGAATTCCGTTATCCATGTGGTCAGGGATGTGGGACTTGCTTCCTCTGGGCATGTTGATACCTGTAGGAATTCCCGTGGTTGACTGAAATGTGGGGTTTTTTTTGAGGTTGGAATTAGAGAGTAGAGCAAATTGTTGGTGGTCTTTGTTTTATTTCAGGAAATTAAAGGTTCTTGGTGTATAAAGCAGCCTATATAAATTACAGAGAATAATTACAGTAAATAAGGCATATTTTTTTCTTTAAGGCATGGATTATTCTGAATCTTTAGCATGGTGTGGTTATAAAAAAATGTGATTAACGATAACCTTACATGATCCAAGCCATGTTTTCATTGTTATTAGACTACACTCATACTAGCAAGTAACAGCTTTGATGCAAATTTAACTAATCTAAACAAGAATGAAGACAGCATGGTGGCATAGTGGCTAGCACATGCTCCTCATAGCAAGAAGGTCCTGGGTTCTAGTCCTGGGCTTGGGCATTTCTGTGTGGAGTTTGCATGTTCTCCTTGTGCATGTGTGGTTTTCCTCCGGTACACCAGTTTCCTCCCACATTTGGCTAAATGGCTGTTCCAGATTGATCTGTTCCAGCCCTTCGATGGTCTTATGAGCTGTTAAAGTTGTGCCCCCCCCCACTTCTCTCAGTATTGGCTGAGATAGGCTCCAGCCTCCCTGTGACCCAAATAGGATTAACCGGTTATGCAAATGAGTGACTGAATTAGTAATCAAGACTGATTTCCTATGCATTACATAATCTATGCATTACATAATTTGTCTGTTAATAACTTTGCTTTAGAAGCAGTTACATTTTGGCTACTAATAAAATCCAATCATTAATACTGCATCCAATTTACCTTGGAAGCTGAAAGTCAAAGATGGGAATGACATCACACTCGTTGCCTTGCCATTGTTAGTAATACCAGTTGATAACAGAGTATTTTGTGCATATAAAAAACATCATATACAGCCAGTGCCTTCTTGCTGTGAGGCGGATGTGCTAACCACTACGCCACCATGCCACCCATGCACCATAACATTAGCGCTAATAGTTAATAGCGGGTCTAGCAACTGCTAAAAGGAGACAAACCCCAGACAAGAGACTTGTCGCTTGCTAGTGTAAACATAGGGTTATTCAATCTGGAATGCTAACACATGCTAAGTAATCACAGCCATGGTATGGTCGTAAATAGCTATGGTGACACCAAAGTCCGGAACTCAGTAGTTTCAGAAAGCTTTTTTTGTTCTTAGATAAACTCCCTTATTGTATTTCCAGATGTGAAATTTGGAAACAGTGGCATCCTGATAATATAACTAGCCTCAGAGCTGTTTATTTAAGAATGGGAATACAAGATACCAGAAATGAGAAATTAGTGTGTGCAGTGCACATTTATCATTATGTTGTATGAAAAATATGGGTCACATTGCTGCAGTATGGAGCTTTGGAAAATTTTTATTCTGGTTATGATCATGGTGTTTTTAAAGCAGTAATGAGAAAGTAGATATGCAAATGATGTGTTCTGTTGCCTATAAAATGCTTTAAAAGTCTGACTTGTTTATGTCCACAAATATTTTAATAGTACACCTGTAATTTAAAGGCTGTTTTTGGTTGACCTGAATTTTGCTAATAGAATTATGGCAGTTTTGCTTAGTGCTACAGCACAAAGCCTACTCTTAAATCAGCAGCTTCTTGATGTATATTAGTCTTGGTGAGGGTCAAACTGTTGACGGTGACAGTAGTAGCTGTGCTTTCATTCCAAGCACGCCTGACCTTGTTAGTTCACTCAGGATAAAGTCAGAATGAAGAGGGACTGAAGCCTAAATAATGAATACAGCACAATCATGAAGGCCCTTAGCTGCCACTGCAATGCAGGTAGTTTCAGGGAAATTGGGGTCAATTCTCAAAAAGCTTAACGTCTCCTTCTAAGAATGCTGAGTCTTCATTTAAAAAAAAACCCACACTGTCCCTGGCTGCCCGTCATAGGGGTTTGGGCCAATTAAGATAATGATGATGATGATGATGGCTATGGACGAGCCCAGTTTAACTGCTGTAGAAGATAAGCCTCTAGAGATTTGCCATCAGCTAATGTGCTATATCTAGGAACTCTACACTAGGCTAAGGACAAAAGGTATTCCTCAATCTGATCCCAAACCTTACCATAACATGATGACACGGAGCCAGTGTTATGTTGATTTGTGTGAACAATTTACATGCTACTCAGAATTTAGCTACCGTACCTGACTATGATCATGGCTTCTCAAATGCGTAACAATTGAAAAATTCACCAAGATTCAACTGAAATGGACTAAACATTGTATATGTGAAAGGACTCCAAGACCACACTTTCGGTCTACCACCAGTTGGGTATCTTGTTTAATCTTGAACAATTAAGGACTAAAGCTTGCCTTTTGAGTTTTGGTTTGACTTTGAATAACAGGTCATTCATTCATTCATTCAAATTCCAAGCCACATTTTTTGCTTAATCCCAGGGAGGTTGAAACCTCCATCTTAGCCGTCTCTGGCGAAGGTAGGGTACACCCTGAACAGCATACCAGTCCATCGCAGGGCCAACATACACCACCATTCATACTCAGACTCACACCTAGGGGCAATTTGGAACAGCCAATTAACCTAATGTGCATGTCTTTGAACTATGGGAGAAAAACAGATTACCTTGAGGAAACCCACACAAGCATTGAGAGAGCATGCAAAATTGATGAGTCCGGGTCCATACTACGAGGCGGACGTTCTGACCACTACGGTATATATACCTTGCTGCGCCAGGTCATTTGTGGTGTTCTGAAACTGTTTTATTTTAAATTGGAGTATTGTAGAATAGGATAACTGTATAGAGAATGGGAAATGTTTATAGATTGGACTTCATCTCTTTACCCTCACACAACATCCCAGAATGCTTCTATTACCCCATCTAGATCCACACACACGCTTTAACCACCTGAAGGGATTGTTAATGACTTGGCTAGGTGTTAGAGGGGAAAAACGCATGCAAAAATCCAAAAAAGCTAAAAGCCATGACTGTGTCTACAAATGCACTCTGGAGAAAACATACTGTATTTGAAAGATCTCTGGACGTTGGAAAGGACACATAACTTACAGGCAGATGCCCAAAGCTCTTTAGCTTGGCAGACATCCCAGGCTCGGTATGCCCGCGTTCCCCAAGCATGTGAAAGGTGTGTGTGCCGATACTTTTAACGCCACTCTCTCACTTCCTTTCTCCACTCAAGCACCCAGCAAACCAAAACCACAGCCGTCTGTGGAAAAACTTAAGAGGGGTGGAGTGCACTGCATTGCACTTAAAAGTTAAAGTGAATCTAGTACCTTCAGCATTTTTGATCATTTCATCTTTAGTGAATAGAGTTTCAGTGGACAGGATTACATTTATATGAAGATCTTCTATGGGCAAATTCAGTTAAAAGCAGGTGCTACTCTGTGAATTTATTTCGATTCAGATCGACCATGTTGGTGTTTTTGTCCTTCCTTCTGTGAGAAAATTACACACTAAATTGCCTACTGTGCTTTTTTCCGAGTGGTCTGATAATTTTAGTCTTATCCATTTATACATCTCTGTGATTTTGCAGACTGCTGCGAAGAATTTTTTTTTTTAGTTAAACTATCCAAATGTTAAAACCAGATGAGTGTGACTACTAAGACTTAAATGAGTTTTGTAATGACAGCTACATGTATAAAGGCAATTATTACTCACGTTTTCCACAATAGCATGGAAATTTTATTTGTTTGTTTGTTTTAGAAATAAATGAATGAACAAGAAATAGGAAAGACCCATACTTGTCAATAATCCAAAAGAATTAGATTTAAGAAAAAGATTTATTCAAAGGCTAATAAATATAAAGCAATATGTGTGATGCAAATATTCATATTTATAACACAAAACGTTAATTGACGTACAAACACAATTTTCAGAAAAGTTGGGGTATTTTCCAAAAATGCGATAAAAAAAATCTTAGATTTGTTATTTCACATGAATCTTTGTTTGAGTTTGTTTGAATTGTTGGAGCAGTCTGGGACTGTCCTGCTGAAATAAGCTTGGACTCCCCAGGAAGAAATGTTACCTTTACTGGCAACATATGTCTCTTAAGTCCCAATGATAGTTTCACTGATACATGAAGCTCACCCATGCTGTGGGCACTGATGTGCCCCATACCATCACAGATGTGATCATTCATCATTTTGCATCATTCACTGATAACAATCATTTTTGGCATGGAGAACTTAATATTCTTGTTCTCTAACACAAGTCGAAATGTGGACTCAGGATCTTTCTTGCATAATACATTTTTGTATGCAGTGGTGGACTGTGTTAAGTAACAACAGTTTTCCAAAGTACTCCTGTGCCCAGGTGGCTATTATTGTCACAGTTGCATAATGGTTTATCAGGCAATGCTGGTCACACACATTTAGCGGTGGTCTTCAGTCTTTCCTTACACACTGAGATATGTCCAAATTCCTTGAATCTTTTCAGTCATTTCTGGTTTTTCCACATTTATTGATGTGGTTGAATCTCCTGTTGCACACTGCATGTACTGCACAATATAGGACGCGCAAAGGATGCTCATAAGTAGTGAATAGAAATTGTGGGGTGTAAATTCGTAAAAATTCCTGGTGAAGACGCATTAATGGCTGTCTTAGTCTTGCAACTCATAACATGCTAATGCTCAAAGAAAATTGAATATTTATTCAGTATGCATGCGTTTCAGAGAACATTAGCTGATGTTCTAATAGGAAATTTGCATAAAAAACATTAATCTGGTCCTGTACTCATACTCATAATTTAACACATCCCATATTGCCATAGCAACAGCAAGTAACCTTATTCTCTTGCTTTAAACTGTGATATTGTGTGTTGAAAAAAAGTTTTAAAGCAGTCTAAAAATATACACAGAACCCAGCATGAATTATGTTTGTTTATAAGGAATTATTTCATTTTAAAACTATACCAAGTTGTACATTGTGTAAGAATGTCCAGATCTCTGTGTGCCATTATTTTAGACCATGAATTTCTAGTACCCTGCTCTCAGACTTCTCCTGGTTTTGATCACTGATTGTGCTTAGACTAAAGATGCTGCCGACTTTCATGACATGGTTTATAAACGTTTCGTGTTTTGAAAAAAGAAATAAAAAATCAGACTCCTAGGTGCCCACAGGCGCATCTGTACTATAGTGCAGCAATATCAGCAATCGCAAATGAAATATATTTCACATTTGTAAAGCATAAAGAGTTTCCTCGATTTTTTTTTCAAGAAAAGGGATGGGCGGTGTCTTTTTTGTATTTAAGTGTTATAAGTTTGAAGCTTGCTATTTCTAAGCTGTCACTGTTGACTTATGGAGCTAGCTCTTCACCTGCTCAGATCAGTTAGGAGTCTCTTTCTACCAAACAGATAGGAAACAAGAAATTGGATGTTGAGATGCAAGTGTATATACGCTATATGTGTAGGTACGAATTTTTAAGGATGAATTTTAAAAATTTATTTACACCCCACTCCTCCTATTCACTTCTTATGAGCTCTAAATAGAGTATAATATGGCTTTGTGGATGTAGGGCAGTGGTGGCTTAGTAGGTAGTGCTCCGGATTACTGATCCGAAGGTTGGTGGTTCAAGCCCTAGTACCACCAAGCTCCCTCTGTTGTGCCCTTGAGCAAGGCCCTTAACCCTCAATTGTTCAGTTGTATTAAAATGATACATTGCTGGCTAAGGGTGTCTGTAAAAAGGCATAAATGTATATTTGGTCTAAACACTGATCAGCCATAACATTAACACCAATTGACTGGTCTGTGGCTAGGTATTCCCACACCCAGCAAGCTGCAATGCACTGTGTTCTTATGCCTTTCTGTCATACCCAGCATTAACAGCTTCAGCAGTTTGTGCTCCAGTAGATCTTCTGTGGGATTAAACCAGATGTACAAGCTTTTGCCCCTCATGTACATCAGTGACTCTTGGATACCCATGAAACTCTTGCCAGTTCACTAGTTGTCCTTCCTTGTACCGCCTTTGGTACCTACTTACTGCATACCAGGAACAGTAGGCAAGACCTGTCATTTTGGAGGTGATTACACCCAGTCGTTTAGCCATTACAATGTGACCCATGTCAAAGTCACTCAGATCCATAATTGCTTATTTTTCTAGGTTTCAACACATCAACTTCAAGAAGTGACTGTTTACTTTCAGCCAAATACACCCCACTTCTTGGCAGGTGCCACTATAATGAGATAATTAACAACTATGCACCGAAGGCGAGGGTGAATGTCGCAGATGAACAGAGGCAGATCAGATGAGCTCTGCACTTCGAGCTAAGATAAGTGTTTTGTAGCTAACAGCGTCTGTTTAGTCTACGCATTCAGAGTTTAGTACATACTACACAGAAACAATGGTAAAGCACTTAGTTTTGAGAGAGAGAGAGAGAGAGAGAGAGAGAGAGAGAGAGAGAGAGAGAGAGAGAGAGAGAGTGGAATCCTCTCTGTATTTCAGTGACTGAGGGAAAACCTGCTATCACAAAAGGAACAGACGGGATCTGTGTTTGTGTTTGTGTGTGTGTGTGTGTGTGTGTGTGTGTGTGTGTTTGGCTGTGCTAACGTGTGAGTGGGTTCTGTCACGCAGCGTGCGAGTGAGGAAAAACAGAGAGGAGAGGCTTGGCTGAATGAGCTGCAACAGAGGGAATTGTCATAATTAAATTGCGTGTGTGTGTGTGTGTGTGTGTGTGTGTGTGTGTGTGTGTGCAGTATGAAAACAAAGTAAGAGAATGTATTGCATGAAAGTGTCCATGTACTGTCACATTAGTGTGTCCCTTGATGTTTCCATGTTTTAATACAAGGACTTGAATATCTTTTACCGTCTTGTTAAATGAGGTGTTTGCAGGGCGCCAGTGTGTTTTGCTTCTTTAATAAAGGAGGAAGAGGGGGAAAAAAAGGCTGCATTTGAAAAACCTGAAACATAAATTAAAGTCATAAATTGCTGTAAGTAAAGTAATGTTTTGGTTTTTTTTCTTGAAAAGTTGCTCCTTGTCTAATTTTACTCGCTTAATAACAAACACGTGCTATGGGAATTTTGTTTTCTTAAATGAGGGCCATAAAGCAGGCCGGTTATATAATGTCTTAATGCTGACACTGTTTTGATTCGAGAAAAATTCACACAGAGTCTGACCACAGCCAGAAACACTTCAAATGCAGGGTTTTATATGAAGGTGTTGGAGTTTCCTGCTATAAATCTCTCCAAATACACTCTAACTGAAAGCAGACCTTTCAAAGGCAGATTTTATTATTTTTCTAAGGATTTATTTTTTTTTTTGACAGAGCTGAGGTGACCTGGGGGTTATTTTTAATAATATGACCACAAGTGAATAATATTAAAACTACAGGTTAATAGTTGAAAGTCAAACACTAAGTGTCTCTTGGCCATGACCTCTTTCTCCAGTTAATTATTTTGTGAAAACAGGTGGGGAAAAAAGGATATTTACTTTACTGTGACAAGGGCACTGTCACGCTGCTGATCGGTAAAGAGTAAAGCAGATACAATTGCGGTAAAAGGGGTTTTAATAAAAGTCCAGGCAGACAAATCCGTGACACAACTCAGGCTTACAAACAGTGGACAGGCAGAGGGGAATTGCTGAGACAAACCACACAGCAGAGATAAGCTAAAAGGCAGAGTGAAACCCACAGGTGTAGTTCATACACTATATCGGGATGTCAGACCAAAATATAATGGTCAGTATAACAGATTGGATCATATACATGAACTGGAAACAGGAACCAAGGCTCAGTAATGACTGGTAGAGAGTAACAATAAAACAGTACTTGCATGTGACAAACACAGTCGTTATATAAGGTGGAGTGTGATTAGGTGTTAGTGCATAGAGGTGTGCTGTGACCATGTGACATGAGTCATGACGTGTGATTGGGAGTGCAAGGCTTGCTGGGACGTGGTACTTTGCAGCAAAAATGATCTTGAGAAACATATTATTACTCATTACCCATCAATCCTACCGGGGAGGCTGGAGCCTATCTCAGCTGACACTGGGCGAAGCTCGCCAGACCATCGCAGGGCCAACATACACACAACCATTCACACTTGTACCTAGGGCCAATATGGATCAGCCAATTAGCCTAATGTGCATGCCTTTGGACTGTGGGGGAAAATAATGGAGTACCCAGAAAAAACCCACACAAGCACAGGGAAAACATAAAAACTCCACACATAGAAACTCCTTGCCGAGCTTAGGACCTTCTTGCTGTGAAGCAGACATATTAACCACTAGCCACCCAGAAACATATTGTTATATTGTAAGTCATAGCTGCACCTCACTCAAATCATGTTTTGTTTCACATCATTTGTCGGACTAATGAAAGCTTTGTTTCTAGGTGGCTCTACACAGAAACATGACTAAATCCAAATTTCCATCGTTCTAAACTAAACTATACACTACACTGTTTGCCGATCCACCATTGTGTGTTTGTTGAAGATCCCATTCCAGGCTCTGTCCTCCCTCCATTCTTCTAGAATGGCTTTCCAGGAGATTTCAGAGCGTTGCTGTGGAGATTTGTGTTCATTCAGCCACATGAGCATTATTAATGAGGTCTGAAGTGTATTAATATCATGTGAGAGGCCTGGAGTTCCAGTTCATCCTGAGGATTGAGGTCAGGGCTCTGTGAAAGACACTGTTCCTCCAGTCAAACCATGAGCTCGATTTGCCTTCAGTTGCATTGTTATGCTGGAACACTTTTTCAGTTCTCTTCATCATTTGGCTGGAGTGTATCTACATGGTAGTGGTGTGCGGAGGCAATTCTAGCTTGTATGGGAGCCATTGAGTTAAAAAGCAAATAAGCAACAGAGCACTGATTGTGTAAATCTCACCATTTTTGGTGCATGCACCCCTGCCACACATACCGAAATCCGCCAGTAGTGGTGTGTATATGTGATTGCAGTGCCATGTTAATGACTGGCATCGATACAGGGTGTGGTCCCATCTCATACCCAGTGTTCCCAGGATAAAAAAATTAATTATTATTATTTTTTTAATGTGGGTGTGCTAGCTGCAGCTGAAAGTGGTGTTAGCATACCAAGGCACCACCATGGTAGAATATTGTGTGTTTAACAATAGCGCAAGGTTTATATTGTAATATGAGATAATTTCTATAATAATAGCTCTTATTAAAAACTTGACTTTGTCTTCTCGCTGTTTGTCAGTGCAGATACACTCTGTTTCTTACCTTCTTTTCTTCCATCATCCCCTCTCCTCACTGTGTCCCCGCTGTCTGTCTCTCTCCTCTTGTTCTGTCATGTCCTTCAGGTATTGGCAGCGTTCCACCGAATTGCCATTTAGACATTAAAGAGACTTAAATCATTCGAGCGACCCTTTTTATATTGAACAAGGTTAAAGCTGATTCATTGTTCGTAGTCTTTTTGTTGGATCATATTGATAACCGCTGGCTTTTATTGATAACCGCTGGCATTGCAAGCGCACACAATATGCAAATGAGCCATGTAAAAATTTTAGTAAGATCTGGGAATCCTTTTCAACGAAGTGTTCTAGCATTAACATAACCTTACAGCTTCATTTTTGGGTCAAATTAAGGAGGATGACTTTTAAATATGGCAT
>JBCNYH010000014.1:16040964-16060329 GCA_039654325.1 Tandanus tandanus
TATATAGTACAATATAGGTTAGAGATTATTAATGAGACTCAACATGTGCCAGGTGGCACAGTAGCATAGTGGTTAGCACTTCCGGTTCACGGCAAGAAGGTATTGGGTTTGAATCCTGTGCACAGTGTGAGTGTTTGTGTGGAGTTTGCATGTTCTCCCTGTGCTTGCATGGCTTTCCTCTGGGTGTTCTGGTTTTCTCCCACATTCAAAGCATGCACATTAGGCTAACTGGATATTCTAAATTGATCCTATGTGTGAGTGTGAATAGTTGTGTGTGTGTGTGTTGGCCCTGCAACTTCAGGGTATACTCCACCTTCACCCAGAGTCGGTTGGGATGGGCATCAGCCTCCCTGTGACCCTAATAAAGTTTATCATTCCTGTATCTTTATGGTCAGTTGTGTAATGGCGACACATTCTCACCCTCTCAGGCTCTGTACCTGCATTGTGCTGTCCATATCGTAGGCAACAGTGTAAAAAGTTAAAACAGATATTCTGTATCAGGTAGAATTTGGGTATGTAATATATTTGACGAAATGCAAAAGCTGCTGGGAAATGATAAGGGATTATATTTTTCACATAAGAATATTCCCAAAGGATAACAACTTGATATACTGCATGAAGTACCTGTTACTAATTTTCTTCTCACAGTACATTTATTATTATTCCACACAATTTTCAGGACAAGAGATGGAATCTGAAACCTGTGAAGCATTACAGTAAATTATGGCACCCTGGACTTTTTGAAACGTACGTACTGGATAAATTATCTTTCATTTATTTATTTGCCCAACCACTAAATCCCACTACTCGGGGAGACTCTGGGAAAAGGTGTGGTACAATCTGAACAGCTTGCCAGTCCAACACACACACAACCATTCGCTCACACATAGGGTAAATCTTCAACAACCAATTAGCCTAATGTGCATGTCTTTGGACTGTGGGAGGAAACCCACAAACACTGGAGAACATTCAAACTCCACACAGAAATGCCTTCTCTGAACCCAGGACTCGAACCCAGGACTTTCTTGGTGTTAGGCTGACACGATAAACACTACATCATGGTGCCGTCCATTTAAATTATCACAGTAAACAAAAAAAAAGGTCTAATATAGTGGGCATGGGTAAATATTGCTTGTTGTTTTTTTGAAATATTTTCAAATTCTCAAACACAGATTCATCAAATCCAGCAGCCTCGCATTTCTTTGAAATTCTAAAAGGCTTCATCTGTTAATTTGACAATATTTTTGAATATTGAACATTTTCCTTCTTTAAACCATACCACACTCTGGATGCAGACTTGCAATGTATATCACTAACACTAATATGCAACCAAAGCTGGTACATCTCTTATATGAATTTAAAAGCATTATATAGTTATACTTATTTTGTAATGGGCTCTATTTTCTTCTTAAGCCCACCAGAGAGGGTCGTGTTTCACTCATAATCTTCTTTAATTTGTTTTAGCCTCTCTGGTGTTAGCCCAGTGGCTTTCCACATGGAGGATATTAAATTTCGTATATGGCATATCCAGCTCATTAATGCTGGCCTCGGAGGAACCTGATTAGGAAACTAAAGCAGGGAGCCAAACATTGATTATATTATACAGCATGAAGCTTTTGCAGTACTCTTCCATTGGGTTTATTGCATTGAGGTCTCAAGCAAGAATTTTACTTTTTACCAGTTTATGTAAATCAGGTCTAGACCTGACCTTATAAAGAAGACTCGCCATAATCTAAGATAATAGAGAAGCAGTTCCGGGTTAATACTTGGGGAGTGAGTGTATTCCTACCTTGTGGACGATTAGCTCCAGATCCACTGCAATCCTGACCAGGATAAAGCAGTTAATGAAGATACATACATCTGTAAATGAATGAGTTAGGGGGTAAGAATTCCATATGGATCCAAAACTACCCTTCTGTTTGTCCTGAAATACAAACACAAGCTATATTACTTATACGAATACATACACAAACAAGAGCACTCGAAAAGCGCAAACCTCTACGAATCCCAGCAATCAACCATATGAAACAAAATGGCAAAAATCCTATCTCACAATGTTAAGTAACCCCCAAAAATTACTGGATCCAGAATTTGATCCAGATCATCTCTAAAATCTAATGGAATCATCCTTGTTCAAAGGATAACCGCCCCCCCTAACACCATAGAAATTTCATGAAAATCCACCTACAACTTTTTGCAAAACTAACAGAATGTACACAGCACCCCCTACTGGGGCTGATATAATACAACACTTCCAAAAAATCAAGGAACTTCCATGAAAATCCACACATACCTTTTTGTATAATCCTACTAACAAACAAACACACAAACTACAGGTAAAACACAACCTTCTTGACATTCGCCAAACTGAAAAAAAAAACAAAAAAACAAAGTACACAGCACCCAGTGATGGGCCTGCTGTAATACAACACTTCCATAAAATTATCTTGTCTCACAATGTAAAGAACGTTTTTAAAATTCCTGGATCCCATTTGATCTGGATCATCTCTAGAATCTAATGGAGTCTTACTTGGAATAAACTCCACCTCTCTGGGGGAAAAAAAACATCAAAAGCTTAATATATCATAATTTTTGGCATGAACTTTCTAACAAACAAAAAAAAAGATGACAAAAAACATAACCTTCGTGGTGGAGTTAGTTATACTGTAGGTAGATTTTGTGTGTGTGTGTGTGTGTGTGTGTGTGTGTGTGTGTGTGTGTGTGTGTGTGTGTGTGTGTGTGTGCGTGTGTGTGAAACCTGCCTGAAGGCTTTAGACTGGGATCCCACATGAAAAAAACAAGCAAAGGTGAGATTGTTACTTTCATATCAAGCCTGGAAGGCCAGCAAAATACTCCACCCAAACTCCACCTCAAAACCAGCACCAGAATACTAAGAAATGAACCCATAATGTTTAGTCTTTGCATCGGAAGCAAATGAACGGTAGTGCGCATGCATTTCCAGTTCCAGTACCTGACCAAGGCAACTCTGCTGCTGGAACAAAGAGCATCTTTGTTAAGGTTATAGAAAGAGAAGATTGTCATCTTATTCCCTTTCAGGCCCGTGTCACATTAAAGTGACTCATGCAGTTGGAAATTGCTGTTTGTGCGTTTTTAAGTTTGTGTAGTTCTTCTTTATGTTTCCAGAGTTTTGATGTGTGTATTGCACTAACTCATTATTTATCTGCATGCACATCTGCCTAAACCTCAACACCCTGACAGAAATGCACTATTTGGATTTAGATTTTTGTTTTTTACCTCAGCACAAAATGACGTTTTGGCGGCGGTACTGTAATCAAACATTTGTTTGTCAGTTTGTCTGTGATCAATATCCTGGCCACACCCATACACAGATTTTCACCAAACTTGGTGGGGACACTACCTTATCTAAGTCACAGAGATTATTTGATTTTGGAATGTTATGGTCAAAGGTCAAGGTCAGAGCAAGGACACAAAGTTTTGGAGAGTGTACTTATAACTTAAAAACTATTGCTTATAGACATAAAGTTACTATGAAACACTAATAGGAAACCATATATGGACAAATATGAGAAAGTAACTTTTGACCTTGAGTGGTTACAATACCAGCCATCCCTTAAAAAATTCAAACGAGAGTTTTTTTTCCACTAATTTGATCAGTCCATGTACTATACAGTATGGCCTAATCACTACATTGTCCATGCTGCATGGAGGAAGTACCTTGCATTCTATAAGTGGCCCTTTTGTGGTTGTTGTTGTTGTTTTTATTGTTATTTTTTGGGTTAGTGGTTTATTCTAGTGGCCCAACCTAAACCTAAAAGCCATTGTCTACCACATTACTGTACATTTCTTTTCAGTGGTTTCAGAGAATAGTGATAGGGTTCAGATAAACAGAGCTGGTATAGACTACAACACAACACACATTCATATACATATGAAGTATGCACTAACATTGATTTACTATCTGTAGTAACTATAGTTCTTGAATTTTAGTTTTCTTGACCTGAAAAAAATGACTTGGTTAACCTTGAAAGCTTGAGATGCAGAGCTTTACAAGACCGTCAATGCAGTAAAGACTCTTTGTAAACAGTGCCTGATATGTTGCGAAGCCGAACCACTTGCGCTGCCACTTTTGCTTATTGTGGGGTAATCCAAACCAGAACTGCTTTCTGCTGGAGCTCATTACAGCTGACCCTGATTTATGTACATGTTGAGTGTGTTTGCACCATTACCGCAAATATACAAACACACACAGTTTCTTCAGTTGTCATACTAATATATAACACTGTGTATGTTTGGTTTCTGTGCTTGACCTGATGAAGCAAATTCTGACTTATGCATTCAGCTGGTAGAAAGTATGTGCAGCACATGAGTAAGAAACAATAAAAATGGATAGTGATTATGTATTTAAAATACATGTAGCCAGCGTGGTCTCTTACACTAGACAAACATACCATTACATTTTTATTCATATCACATATATTGGTGAATTCTTAAACCTGATTGGTCAGAAGATTTTTATTCATGTGATCACTGTAATATGTGATCAGCAAAATCATGGAGGATGTGCCACATGATCTAAGACTATACAGCAAACAGATTTTAAAAGCGTCCTGTTATTTAACAGAGAATAAATATATAATAACATTTTTGGAAGGAGTCTCCAGTGTCAGTACTTTAACCTGTATAATCCAAGGTAAAGGCCTAAAGATGGAGATAATGTTCATAACTTCTGAATCTAGGGGCAGTGGTGGCCCTGTGGTAGGGTGCTGGATTACTGACCCCAAGGTTGGGGGTTCAAGCCCCACTGTCACTGGGTTGTCACTGCTGTCCCCCAATGTAGCTAACTGGGTTATTAAAGGCCAGTCATGTCTCTGTATGTGGTTAGAGGCATGTAAAAAAACCACTGCTGACTTTCGTAGGCGGAGTCCATCCTAACTGACTTCACTGTAGGCCAAACATACAACACACAACCATTCACACCTGGGGCAATCCGGAATATCCATTTAAAGTAATGTGCATGTCTTTGGACTGTGGGAAGAAACTGGTGCACCCAGAGAAAACCCACGCAAACACTGGGAGAACATGCAAACTCCATAGAGAAATGCCCTCGCTAAGCACGGGGCTCAAACCCAAGACCTTCTTGTGTTGAGGCAGAAATGCAAACCACTGCACCACCTTGCTGCCCATGCTCCACAAGATTAAATCAAATTAACTGCACACACACACACACACACACACACACACACACACACACACACACACACATATATTCATTCGTTCATTCATTTTCTGAACCGCTTAACCCTAATTAGGGTCGCGGGGAGGCTGGTGCCCATCTCAGCCGACTCTGGGCGAGGGCAGCGTACACCCTGAACAGCTCGCCAGGCCATCGCAGGGTAGAGACACGCTGACGGCTATGCAGCCTACTCTTGACGAAAATCAGCGATGGTTCTTTTACATGCCTCTCACCACAGACAGTGAGAGACATGGCCTGCATTTCATTACCCAGTTAGCTGCACTGGGGCCACACACACACATATATATATATATATTCAATAGATAGATAAACAAATAAATAATGTTATGATATTCATATAGCTGTGGCATTTGAGTAATAAAAGATTGAAATAAAATAATGTTTTAATTCTTACATAACATTCATATTATATTTGTTTCTAGGTCCCTTCTAAAGTTAAAAGATTTTTGCCACAATACTCTGTGCTTTAAACAAGCTTTCTTGCATCTGATAATGCAGAATCAATGCTTGGATCCTTGGGTATTTTTTGGGAAGGGACACACTTTGTAAATAAATAAGTGTCACCTTGGCAGGTACTTGGTGTGTTTGGAAACGCTGACTCATTTAAATCTCTGCTTTATGACATAGTTACTCCTCAGCTCGTATAACTCATTGGCACAGTCAGCATGTGACCTTGTAGACTTTCCAACTCTGAATTACCATTTAAAAGGCTTTTTTTATGGCCACAATTTATTTTGCCGTTTCTGGCAGGCTGTTGAGAATTTTTTAGGCCCGTCAAGCGGAATTCATGGTGTCAGACATATGTTTGTATTCCAAGGATTTAAACAAATGCTCAAATTTATGGCTTGGTTATTGATTACATCGTTTCATTGGCTAACAATGCATGCAAAACGAGACGAGCAGTGAGGAAATGAAGCAGTGCAGCACTCCGATGAGCAAAACTTTATGACTTGAAGTGTTTTGAAGTGTTATGTTAATGTAGCTAAGAGCTCGAAAACACAGAAACAAAATCACACAAATCAAGCAATTCTGCTTAATTCATCAGGTTTCATTTTTGTCATGGACCTATAGCATAAATGTGCAAGGACTTCATCCTATTGGCCATCACTGGTTCATGTTATAGCCATGATAAAAACAGGCCATAATGTTTTTATGTAGTGTTTGTTCATCTGTGTCTTTAATTAAAAAGGATTTATTTTAAACAGTTACGAATTAGCCAAAGCTTGTAGCCTAAGCAACAGGAAGGTCCAACACGGAAGTATAATGCAGAGTTTTGAACTCAGTAGCTACATAGCAGTGAATATCATTCATTCATTTTCTAAGCCGCTTATTCCTAATTAGGGTCGCCCATCTCAGCTGACTCTGGGTGAGGAACAGTTAATCAGCCTACTGTGCATGCCTTTGGACTGTGGGAGGAAACCGGAGCACCCGGAGGAAACCCACGCAAGCACAAGGAGAACATGCAAACTCTGCACAGAAATGCCCGAGCCCGGTAATCAAACCCAGGCCTTCCTGCTGTGGGACGGATGTGCTAACTACTGCGCCACCGTGCCGCCCAGCAGTGAATATATTAACAGAAATCTACAGTTTGTATTTGCTCATTAGATGCTCTTCAGTGGCATCAGCACAATATAATCTAATTACAAGTCTACTGTCTATGAGGGCATTTCTTTGTGGAGTTTGCATTTTCTCCTGGTTTCCTCCCATGCACATTAGGCTAATTAGATATTCTCGATTGCCCCAGGTGTGAATATGATTGATAATGGTTGTGAGAGTGTTGGCCCTGCACTGGTCAGGGGAGCTGTGTAGGATGTAGTGGGCGAGGATGTTTTTTTTTTTCCTTTTGCTGGATTTATTGGTCAGTTTTTCCAGCATCTCTTTAGGACAAACGTTCCTATAAAATAAACACAAGAGGCATTAGGTCACTGAAGCTAAGTAACTAGAAACTAGGTAACTTCTTACAGTGTGATGAAGAATCCCTTTTGCTTTACATTTAAACATAAATGCATTATTTTAATGGAAGTGTTTAATAATGTAAAAACATCAGCCATAACATTAAAGCATTAAGACCACTGACAGTTGAAGTAAGTAAAATTAATTGTGAAATTTGAAATACGTGTCAAGATGTTTTGCACATCCACATGCAAGCGAATATTTTGTGACTTAAATATGTATATCGGTCGAAAGTCACGACAAAGTCGTGCGACAATTTTCAATTTATTTTCAACTGATTTGCGAGGAATTTGCGATTGGTTTACAGATGTTTGGCGAAAAAAAGTGAATCACCTGTTGATAAATCGTAGTCGCATTTTGTTCACTTTTTGTTCTCAAACCATTCGCTTTTTATTTGCATATTATTAGCGTGAACAAAATGTGAATAAAATATGAATGATTAGCAAATACAGGGAATATGGCGGACGCCAGCAAGTCTCAAACTGTTGTCAAACATTCCGCGTGGAAGTCTCCAACTTGTCGCTTTTCCTTGCGAATGAAAAACGAATAATTTGCGAGCAAAACGACAACTTTGCAACCTTCTCACGTCATTTGAGAAGAGTTCGGGACTACTCTGCGTCAGAGCCTCGTTTCGCAACATTCGCGGTAATTTCAAACAGGTTTTGATTGCCCTTCGCATCAGTCACTCTCTTTTCTATGGCACCACTAGTGTGATCACCCCCTCAGAAAGTAAACAGTCAGTTTTCAAAGTTGATGTTTTGGAAGCAGGAAAAATGAGCAAGTGTAAGGATCTGGAGTGTTCCTGGTAAGTGGTAAGTACCTACTATAAAGATGTTCCAAGGATGAACAACCAGGGAACTGGCAAGAGTGTCATGGGTGCCCAAGGCTCACTGACACTTAGGAGTGAAACAAAAAAGGTACTGTAGCAGAACCTGCTGAAACTGTTAATGCAGGCTATGATAGAAAGGAGTCTGAACACACAGTGTGAGGCATATGGGGTTGCATAGCTACAGACCAGTCAGATGGTGTTGATGATATGGCTGATTAGTATATATTGAATTCTGTATAGATCTGAATGATAATACAGTTTTCCATTTCTTTTTTCTAGGAAAACAACAAATGTGTTTAACCACTTAGTGTTCACCATGGAAGGCTTACATTGTGAGCCTTGTCAAATTGGGACAGTAGAAACCAAAACCCATAAAGAAGGAGAAGCTTTGGAAGAGCACGCCTTTCCTAATGAGACTTGGAGCAAAAATTCAAATAAGACCACAAGCCCAGTCCATTCCTCAGAACTAGTTATTGAAGACGCAACCATTTCCAGTCCTTTCTCGGAAACTTTATTGGGTTTAATTCTGAAAACGCCAGCTTCTTTGCAACCTGTATGCTTCAGCAGTGGTCCGATCATGCTGCCAGTTGATGTGCAACTAGTAGGGGGAGTGCAGCCTCAAACAACAGCCACACCCGTAATTACATCTGCACCAGGTTGTCTCACTCTACCACGGATCTTGGATCAAGCACATGTGCAGTATTTAAGCTCTCTGTCCTCATGTCCCATCACCGAACAGCAAAACTTTCCCTATTTCCTGCAGCAGGATAACGAACTCCCTCAGAACCTGTCTTGTTTGGCAAAGGGTCAATCTCAGAGTGGTGATGGGAAATCAAATATATCTGAACCCTCTGAGAACAGCACTATGCACAGCTCTGAATTTTTAGCTGCTTTACAAGAATTACTTAGAAATTACAATTGTCGAAGGAGCAGTTCTGTTCCTTTAAATGCCTTTAGCACAGGTTTCATCACCCCAAACAACACACACTCACAACTTTATACGAGTTCTTCACTGGTTTCTCTATTTCCTCCTGCTACCTTGCTGGTGCCCTTTCCACTTATTGTCCCTTTGCCAGTGCCTCTACCGATACCAATCCCATTCCCATTCTTCCCAAACCCTGGCTCCTTCTTTAGACCAAGCCATACCATTAAAACGAGCAAAAGCACCCAGACTATGACAGAAGACATTCCAGTGTCTACCCATAACAAAATATCTGGCTATGATTTCCTGCACTTTCCAACACAACCTCCCCCTTCAGTTTCACAGGAACAAGTGCTTGACCTAACAGTTAAGGTTGTGCCAATTCAAACAAAGCAGGAAGTCCAGTTTTCTTTCCATCAAGACGGCATTCTGGACCTTTCCATGGGTAACAAATCACGCTCTGAGACAGGCAAAGACGCAAAACTAAAACATCCTGGAAGGAATTCAACGAATGAAGACTCAACAAAGCTGTTCCGGGCTGTGAAGCGTTCACAAACACAAAGAACCTATCAGTCACATGGTTACTCTGATGTAGAGTTTAGCATGCAGTACAAATGGGCTACACAAGAGCGTTATGAAAATTACGCCATAAAGTATTCAGGCCAAAATGGGAGAACTCAAATGCAGATACCAAAATTTCCTCGGCCCAACACTAACACCTCAGTCACGTATTGTGAGAAACTAGCAAGGCCACCAGAGGGACGGGTTTTAAAGAACAGAGCTGTCAAGCAAAGGAGACTGGACACTCAGAATATAAACCTTCCTCCAGTCAAGAAACAGCATTTGATGGCATTTCATCCTAGCAAGTAGATTCCTAATTGAGATCTTATCTAGTTGTCAAGTCTTCAGAAGAATCAGCCTTCTGTCTAAGCCTCTTCTCCTGAACAGAACAGTGGACTCTCTTAGAACCTGCCAGTTATTAGATTGACTTTAATGTGGAAAGGGAAATCAAATATGCACTACATGACCGAAGGTTTTTAGCTATTTTCAAATTGTTTCGCTCTTTTAAAAAGGAATGCAGTAAATAACAAAATATAAACACGCAAGGCGGCACAGTGGCATAGTAGTTAGCACGTCTGCCTTACAGCAAGAAGGTCTTGTGTCTGAGTCCCAGGCTCAGGTGTTTCTGTGTGAGGTTTGCATGTTCTCAACATGTTTGTGTGGGTTTCCTCCGGGTACTCTGGTTTCCTCCCACAGTCCAAAGACATGCACATTAGTGTAATTAGTTGTTCCAAATTGCCCCTAGATGTGGATGTAAGTGTGAATGGTTGAATGTGTGTTGGCTCTGCGACGGTTTGGCAAGCTGTTCAAGGTGTACACCGTCTTCGCTCAGAGTCGTCTGAGATGCGGCTGGGTTTGCATCCTTGAAAATTTTTCTTGAGGATAACAAATCCAAACTATTAGCGCTTAATATACATTACGTATTACCGTCTTACTTGTGTGTCACTCCTAACTAATTTTTTTTTCTTTACATGGTATATTCAGGGTTGAATATGCAAGTTTGCCCAAGTATAAGAATGTTTAAGTTTTCAACCAAGTTTGAAATGTAATCATTGCTGTAATCAATATGAATTTTTTTTCCATTAGATGCCATTGGAGATTATCTAGTAAAGGCCCACATTAAATATCAACAGCTAATATAGAGATAAAGCTACATTAGCAATCATTTAGGAAGTAAAACAAGTCAAAAACAATATTGTTTGGAATTTTTATTTTTAAAAAGTGTACTGGAAATGGCTATATTTTTAAATGAGGTCAAACATAAACTGTCTTTTCAAGTTTTGTTCCAGTGAAATAAATGAAAGAAAGGTAACTATTTCTTTTAGCTGAAACTATTGTGGAAAAATAGATAAATAAATGAAACGTGAACCTGAGAATAACAAAAAATGAAAAATAAAATAAAAAAAAGAGGGCTGTCCTAAGAGCTGACAACAGACATATAAAAGTATACAATTTTTGTTTAAAGAAAGCAGCATTGTGCTCATTAAGATTAAAATAGTATCAAAACACAGAAATATGAATCCATATGCAATGGGGGTTTAGAAAGTGATCACTTCGCATAAAATGCCTGGGAGTTGATTTGATTACTGTGATCGAGCTGAGAAACAATCGTGTCAGTCACATATCAAGTCTGTGTGAAGTCTGATGATCATTTTAGGACAAGGTTGCCTTTTACATTGATTGACAGTTAAATTTTATGGTAGCAGAAGATAATTTCACTCCATGAATAATGTGTGTATTTGTTTATATATTTTTCTGATGATAAATTCACAATGTGGGATTACTGTTAAATTAATGACTTGATCCTTCATTCATTTTAAGAAGTGATATCCTAGCTATAAAAAGGTCCAAAAGTCAACAAAGGGCTCTTATGTGTGTGTGATTTCAACTGAAACCACAACCATCGTCGGAACCTGTTTTTTGTAAACTTTTACCCGTATATAACGACGTGTAAATTTTATAAATAAGGAATTGTTTATAGACATTTATGTCAGTTTTATAGTTTTATAGACAGTTATGTCAGTTTATGATAACGTGAAAAAACAAATGGATAAATAAGTGAAAATCAAAAACACTGGCATCCTGATGAGTAATCACTTAAAAAAAAATAATAATAAAAAAAAAATAATAAAAAAAAATATTAAAAAAGTTGTTCCAGTATATATAAACTGATTTTTGGTAGCACCTCTGACTTTATACAACATTTTATACTATACTGGATAATTTAAAAAAATGGATAGCTGCCTTTTTTGATGTAATGTTGCAGTAAAAATGTTCCTGACTTAACAGTAGGAAATGTGCTGAAATATAATTACAGTAAATGGTTTTGGTGCTTATCTTATAACAGCCTGAATTGTATAAAAGAGCATGTAAATCTCTGTATTAAATAATACATGATGGTTCATTATCTCCTGTGTGTGGGGTTTTTTTTTATCTTTTATTTTAATTTTTTTTTTTTAGTACTGAAATGGTGTGTGTGCGCGCGTGGTGGGGGTGTTACGTTGTCAGCAAGGTTCTGTCACATAGACAAAGAAATCCTTTGGGATTCAGCTTAATCCAACTGCTGAATAGTTCCTGCATTGTTTCTTCTCACAAAAGGAGGTGCTGAGGTCGGTAGTGGCAGTATTTAACCCGCGTTTGTGTCTAAGATGATCCCTATTAAAAAAAATGAGTGTAGTGAGAGGAGCATTTTATCCCCCTGCTGTCTCTCTGACAACAATTTTGGCTCTCACAAGCTGGACAGTTTGCTTCCTTTTATGACTGCAATTGCTTGTCTGTACAATATTTATGCTTCGACGAGCCTTATGTACGAAGGGTTTGGTATTTACGTCAGCACCAACAGATCCATGTTCAGGTCCTGCAAGGGGACTTGCGCTCAGACGCCCTCCGCTGCAATCCATGTGCGTTCGCTGTGCGACACTGAAGCCAGTTACAGTTTGCCCTGTTTAAGCTTTTCAATATGATGGCACAGTTTGAGAGCGGGACCCAACTTCAGGCCCATGTACTTCATGATCATGTCGCTTCGCAGCAGCATTAAAGCCTTGCCGTCAATCTCCTGCAAGCATGACAACAGCAGACCGTTACAGGCCTGTAAGGAAATAGCAAAGATATTTTATGTCATAAATGTGTCAACAGCTACACATACATGCTTCCGGAAGAGTTCGGCGTGCGGCGCTAGGGCCTGAGGATCTGCATCCCGCACAAACTGCATCACTTCCTCTATGCTCCATGAGGACGGGCTCCTGCTGGTGGTCTCTCGCTCGGCTGTCTGCTGATCTGGACCCGTGGTAGAGCTGGCAGCTGAACAAACACACGCACGCACACACACACACGCACACACACACTACTTTTCACTTGTTTAAATATCAACATAAATAGTTAAACCATATAAAATGTTATATGGTTTTACACAAAAAAGTAGTCACAGTGGATTAAATAGCATCACATGTCTACTATATTGTGCGTACTGTTGTTTCCATATAAAGAAAGGGATTATGCACTTTGCATGACAAAGTTAACTGACTACATTAAAGAGGTCATAGCTTTTTTGCACAAAGCACAGGCACTAACGGGCCACACACAATTGCCATATCTTATTTCTACAAGTATTTGTAAATGCAAGCTCTCTTACATAGCGTACCTTCCACTCGTCTGAGCATGCGTGTGGTGGCCAGCTCTGATGGGTTGGAGATGACGCGGCGCAGAGGGGGTTGCTGGGGAGTGTAGTGTGGGCTGTTCCCGGCTGAACTGCGATGTTCGGTTGTATTTCGCAGCGCAGGTGGCCGAGCTGGCGCTGAGCTGGTGTCCATGGGCTCCTCAGAGAAATGCTGCTCGGTAGAGACGCCATTTTCTGAGGGGCGTGTTTCTGCTGAGGGACACAGGGACCAGAGTTAAGTGTGTACTTACTTAACAACGTGTATTTGCCTAATGACCTGTACTGAACAGTACATATGCCTAGAAATAAACTCCATAAAAGATCAGAGAGATGAAAACAACGTAATGAACAATAAATGGAGAAAGATGGAGTGTGTCCGAATCCAGGAGTGTTCTACTAAAAATCTTCCAGGAACTGCAGTGTGTTGGCTACCGCAGACAGACAGCTCCCTAATCCTGTTGTAGGGTGCCAATACTTTTGTCTGCAATATCTTTTTTTCATGAATTTATACTTTTTCTTCGATTGCTTTTATTTCCAATTAAAAGGCTTTTTTTTCAGTACAGATTTGTGTGGAATTAAAAAAAAAGTGTTTTAAACTTAAAAGTATACTTTGTACATAAAACTCATGAATTATTTGATTTTAAGCAGATGAGCTGTATTTCACTACAGTGAGTCACCATATATATATATATATATATTTACACATTTCTTGTGTAAATAAAAATTAAATGATTAAATACTAAATATTAAGTATTAAATTAATTTGTACCCAGTGCAAAAATGAGGCCTGATATATGGCGCAAACATTCTAAATAACTGAGCAACATTCTGAGCTGTATTTTTTTATTACATACACACACCACACACAAAGGCTGTCAACGGTCTCCCAACGTCTGTGACACTTAATTAGGTAACAATGTGGGTGCTTTAATTAAGCATTTGGGGGGTGGGGGGATGAGGGATTTGAAATGGATGAATACCAAGGCACTCGTCGCTTAATGAAGGAAAGAAGAGAGGCAGCGAACTCTTGCCACGGGCTTTTCAGCTACAGCAGCAGGAAACACTCTATACCGCCAATTAAATTGAATGCTAAAGCAAGATACTGTAAGAGGCACTGGGGTGTGAGCCCAAAAACAACATTCATTCAACTCAATGTTAAGCTGTGAGGTTTAACTATGTCTATGTATTTATAACAAAGCTACTCTGAAAAATCAGTACGTAACAATTACAGCAGTAATAAAGTGAAATATCACTAAAATTTCTAGGTGTAGCCTAGTCTAGCCAAGCTAAAGAAGCTAATTAAATTTGCTTGCTTGTTAGCATGACATTGATTTAACCCTGACAGCAGGATAACCACAGAATCCATGCAACAGAATGCACATATCTATAAAACTATCCAAATAAAACATGGATATAATTCTAGTGATGCATTACCATTACACCTTGTATGTGCATTAGCAGTCTGGGGTTGGTTTTCCAGAACTTTTCCTTGCTCGCTAGAACATTATTTAATTAATGAGCTTTTTCTGAATCACATCTAAATTAGCGTGTATACGCTTTCACAAATTCATGAGTAAACTGAATCTTTAGTAATTCACTACTGTTATTTGTAATATATGTGCAGTTCCACCTTGGAAAGACAGAGGGAGCTCATTTCTATATAAAATCCTTGCCTTGACTCATTTTTGAGCAAAGTGGTGGTGTAGCATGGCCAACTGGCAACGCTTGCATTTCAGGTTCAAACGACAATTCGGATGATACATTGTGGGTTACACATTGTTTTTAATATTCTTGTAAGCTGTACAAAAACAAACTAGATGTTCAATCGGGGAAAATGGTTCAGTAGGAGGAATTCAGAGTCGATGTAGCTGAAGATCGTCGATGTAGAGTAAATCCTTATTCCCTTTTTACCAAAGATGGTTTTCTCTTCTCCCTGATGCTTGGCTATTGTCAATTTATTTGCTCGCCATTTGTTTTGAACATGAAGGTTTGCCAACAATAATTTTGCCACGTGTCCTTAACCTCGCGAGATGAACTTCTCTGTGTTCAAGATATGTCCTGTCGTTCATCCCATGTGTTACTTATTTCATTAATGTATTAAAAATGTCTGGGGTTGCTAAATAAAATAAACTGCATTTAGAACATGGTGTAAATCAACTTGCATGGAACCAACACTACGCTGGGTGCTACACTGATGCCCCCGACATAAGCTGTAGTAGAATAGGGGTTATTATCACTCAAAAAGTAATAGAATTATTAAATTGTAATAAATTAGGAAAAAATCCAACAACCCTTTAAAAATGTATTGATCAGACACACTGACTTTCCCAAAATTCAACTTTTTCCAAATGCCTCTGACTCCCATCATGACTGTTCCTTACTCATAAATTAAAGGTTGGTATTCATAGGTGTAGTATCACGAGAAATGCTCTGGAGAAGCATTTTCTTTGGTAATTTTATCCCATGGATAACTAGCGGGGGCTGAACTGCAGTGGCTAGCACTCTTCTTTCATCTAACGTTCTCAGTGCTGATGAGAACAGACTTGCTCATAAAGCACTTCATAAACTTGTATTCATTTATTTTTTAGTTTTATAAATATTGCTATACAAATGTATGTAATTACTTCAGTTTAATAAGCAATAGTTTTTAACTGTTTAAATTGATGACTAAGGTTGCAAAGTGGTTGTAGGGGCAGCAAAAACTTAAGTTTAAACCTTCTGGGCCAGATACTGGAAATATTTGGAGCTGCAGCAGCTGGGAGTGAGATTTATCACTGCATTTTGTTAATCTGGGCTGAATCTAAAAATTCCAGTTCAAAACTGGCAGGGTGTTTATACCTTTTTTCTTTTCTTTTCCCCCTTTTTTTGACTGAAACTAAAAACTGAATTCCTCAGATGCAGTTCCTGGACCACCGCATAGACCGTCCATACTCTGGCTAACATGACTATACCTTCTGAAGAGTGCGTATCCGTTCTCGGTGGGTTTGTAGGAGTCGGAGTGCTATAGGTGGAGGAGTCTCTCGTGAAGCGTCTGCTACCCCGCACTATAGATAATGCTTCTGATGTCTCTTCTTTCACTACAAGATGGAAAACAGAACAAATATCATTTATAACTTACTAGCAACTCTGCAACAGTCTGCAAGTTTAACTCGATAAAATACAAATTTAATTTGTTTCCATCAATGATTTTTGTTCTTCTGACCAAATGTAGAGTATACAGCAGTTTTTCCAAATGTAAAGCTATGAAGTGACATGCATATCATATAGTCATAAATTATATATTATCTCATTACCAATTTCTAGTTGCATCGAATATGAAGTCATGCAGTGCTCGCTCTCACTCACATACACCTTCACGTACCTGACTTGCTCCTGTCGTAGGCGTTGTGTGTGTTACCGGTGAGTGGACTGAAAGGCTGACTGCTGAACAGGTTGTCAGACTGTAAATGGTGACAAAGTGTCTCGAGGAAGCGCAGCACGAATGAAGCGCTGGAGGCACGGGGTAACTTAACATAGTGAATCCCTCCATCAGAGCGAACTGAGAGAGTGGGGAAAAAAACATACAGCGCAATAAATAAAAGTCAGACTGAGACTTAAGAAGAAGAGGTGTGAAATAACTAGACACATTGGCCACTTTATCACATTATAGTGGTGTTTGACAGTTTGTGAAACCCCTCGAATTTTCTATATTTCTCCATAGATCTGACTTGAAACATCATCAGATTTTCACACAAGTCATACAAGTAGATCCCAAACAAATGAGACCAAAATACTACACTTTAACATTTATTTATTGAGAAAATTCTGATTCAATATTATCTACCTGTGAGTGGCGAAAGTATGTGAAGCTTTGCCTTCAGACCCCCTTGTGCAGTAATAACCGTAAGTAAATATTTGTGATAACTGTCGACCAGTCCTCCACAACGACTTGAAGGGATATTAATCCATTCCTCTGCATTAGAAGAGCTTCTAATTCGGACTGTTGGTGGGTTTCCTCACATGAACTGCTTATACAACATTTCTATTGGATTAAGGTCAGGACTTTAACTTGGCAATTCCTAAACATTACAATTATTGTTCTTTAACTATTCTTTAGTAGAACAACTTATGTCTTTAGGGTCCCTGTCTTACAGCATGACCCGCTTTCTCTTGAGATTTATTTCACAGAGACATGACATTTTCTTTTAGAACTCGCAGGTATGATTCAGAATTCATTGTTCCATCAATGATAACAAACTGTCCTTGCCCAGAAGCAGCAAAACAGGCCCAAACCATGATACTACCACCACCACCATATTTCACATATGGAATGAGGTTCTTATGCTAGAATGCAGTGTTTTCCATGTCTAAACAAGTAAGTTCTCATTTAAAACAAAAAAAGGTTCTGTATTGGCTTTTTCGTGGGATCTTAAACAAAGTAGAAGGGTAGTAATGTTCTTTTTGGACAGCAGCTTGTTTAAAAGGAAATTACACTCAAGCTTAAAAGCTTGCATGCATAGGTTAGCTGCTATGAACCTTTTTTTTCGTGTGGAGAATAAAAAACAGCAATTACTCCACACACAGTGTTTTCCTCTGTAGTACAGAAATAATTTCTGTCCTAAATCCTCGTTGGACCCCCACCGTTCAAAGACCTCTGGGCAAGGTCTTAACCACAAGTGAGCCTCTGTCCACCCAGCAGTATAAATTTGTTCCAGTAAAAAATACTTTAAAGGAAACCTGCGATGGACTAGCGGATGTAAAAGCCCAACAGACTGACCTTACCTACCTTACAGAACTAATTTGCATATGAATATATGGCATGGTATTGTTTACTTTTAAAGGCATGATCAGACTTTTGTTTGATGCATGTGAACAGAAGCATTTATGATTTATCCCTAGTTTTATTTTATTCAGAAGCTCACTAGTTTATATCTGATTTGTCTGTTTATTATCTGTCCTATTCTCATGATTTTGCACTCTCATGAGGGTGAAACTGCAGCCTTTTCAAACGGGCTAATGCAAACCATCGAACATTTTTTAGCAACTTCAAAACTCTAAGTAAAAACCACCTGATGATTAAAAATATGCATATGTTCATGTGTACCAGGAGAGTTTGGAAGGTTTGAATCAAATTTAATTTGGTTTGTTTTGTCTGCTTAGGACTTTTTATATATTATATTTTAGGTCATGTTTATGCATAAATATAAAAAAATTATCAAGGGTTCACAAACATTCAAGCACCATTGTATGTCATATAGCTGAGGTGACTTGTATGCATATAATTACTGATTGTACCCAGTCTTTCACTATGTACAATGTCAGCTACATCCTAAACCATCCAATATTACAAAGAGGAGCATTGCTGACCTCTAGTTAAAGCATTTTATACCACATGGCTGAACTGTCAAAAATTGGTTGTGGTGCATTGGTTAATTTTCCTCTAGCTGTAAGGTTTATAGTAATGCACCATTTATAACATGCTGTTATTTCTATGGGCCCTGCAATGGTCTGGCGAGCCTTTCAGAGTGTAGCCCGCACATCTAGTTCTGCAAATGACTGAGTATTATTCCTATTGTATTGAGTATTATGGTTTTTATTCTATTATAGTTTATTAATCCTGCAAGGGAAATATGGCTCTGCATTTAACCCATCCAAAGTGAGCGCACACACACACACACACACACACACACACACACACACACACACACACACACACACACACAAGTAAACACACTCGGAGTAGTGGGCAGCCACACTGCGGTGCCCACAGAGCAGTTGGGGGTTAGGTGCCTTGCTCAAGAGCACTTCAGAAATCAAAGGTGGAGAAAGATGAAGGTGCTGCTCACCCCTCCCCCCCAACCAAGTTAAGGTTGGTTAAGGGGGTTAAGGTAGGTCCCCCTACCAAAAATTATGCAGGCAAGAAAGGTCAGCACAGCCCATGTGCAATAGCTAAGCCTCGCTCTGGGTAAACCATCTTTGTAATAATTGTATTGTCCCTGCCAGGTAAGTATGATTATTATTCTTAACAGTTATTACATAGGACTTCTCATTATCTAAACAAAACATTTGTGACCCATTACTGCAAAAAAAAAGTCTTAATGCACCAAATTGACTTGTTATGTAAACTGAATTTTTTTTCCGACAAAAATTAATTGGCCCCCAGTGCAGCTAACTGGGTTATCAAATGCCGGCCATGTCTCTCACTGTCTATGGTGAGAGGCATGTAAAAG
>JBCNYH010000014.1:16060429-16070881 GCA_039654325.1 Tandanus tandanus
GAGATGGGCGCCAGCCTCCCCGCGACCCTAATTAGGAATAAGCGGTTCAGAAAATGAATGAATGAATGAATGAAAAATTAATTGGACATCAGATACATTTTCTGTCACATCTTCATCAAAATTTATTGCATTAAGATTCATTTTCTGCATTAAGATTCGTTTTGTGATGGGTCACAATTATTTAACATAATCACGGAGTACAGTAAAATTCACAGGACTATTTATTACTTTGATGCATCAAACATACAGCTAAAATACACCAACAAACATTTAATGATAAGGAATGAACTACAGGATAGAGCGTGTGACTAAATGTTCGTTTTTCTTTGTTTTTCTTCTTATTATATTAATTATTATTACCTCCGCCATAGAGGTTATGTTTTATCCTTGGTTTGTGTGGGTTTGTTAGGAGGATTACGCAAAACGTTATGTGTGGATTTCAATGTAGTTTCTGCCAGGTGTGCGGCTTTGGACAAGGAAGACTCCATTAGATTTTGGAGATGATCCAGATAAAATTCTGGATCCAGGAGATTTTTTACATTTTTGACTTTGATTTTTTACATTTTTTGTTCATATAGGGATTGCTGGGCTCGAAGGAAGTTTTCGCTCTCGGAGTGTTTTTGTTTTCGATTTTATACCCACATTACTGCCATCGATATTTAATGATTTTACACTCTAGCATGGGGTGTGGGAGTTGTGCTATAATTATTTATCATTCTACATCATTCAGAAATTCTGTACAGTTTGGAATTGACATGCCAGTTTAAACTCAACTGTAACTGTTTGTTTGCTTATTTGCACGGTATTCATGTTGGCTGTGGGTGATGTCCTGTACAAATTTATAAACACCTACAAGACCCGCTGCTAAACATCTGACCAGACAGGAGCGACCTAGAAAACTCTCCAGCAACTGAAAAATGAAGCACATATGGCAACAACGCCTTACTCAATGTGACCTCCATGTGCAGAGGGGTGAATAAAAAGACAACAGTAGGCCGTATGTGTCACACTCGCATCATATACAGCGTGCAACCTAGTAAACATGCTAGCACATCTGCTCTCACAAACACCGACATCACAGCTCAGATTCATTCCTACTCATCTTTCCACATACATCCATACAAATGCAATTTCAGTTTGGTTCCCAGTCCAGGAGAACTTTAATTTGCATTTATTTAGCAACGCTAATTCGACCTAATTTCGGTAAAAAAAATAGACTGTTTTGCATAAGGATCTAATACATTCCTATGCAAATGCTTAATCACTCACTCACTCACTATCAGTACACATTTTATCCTAAACAGAGCTGCACTGGATCCCAAGTCTGTCACGGGATATACTCTTAACAGTCAAGCTCAGGCCACCGTGCACACACATTGATGCACACATTCACCCCTAGAGGTAATTTCTCATAAAGATTACTTACCAGATATATTAAATAAACATTACATACAGTGTTATCTCTTAGTACAATGTTTTTCTGAAACCTTCTGCTTACTCCTGTACAAGAGTGTCAGTGACCCCTGCACTGGGCACGATGATATTAGTAAACATCGCCATGTCGATGCGAGAGTGAACAAAATGGCAGCATCAGCACAGATACGGATGACTCGAGTGAAAATCAGCAAGTTTAAAGTAACTTCAAACATGGCGGAGGTAATCTGTGTGTGGGGGGCAGGGGGTAAAATGTACTACTTTAGTTTTATTTCCCTTGAAATCATATGCCTTCTTCTGTTTCTTAACACCTGATCAGCCTTTTTCAATTCTAGGTAAAAGAATCGGTGTTGCATTACAAAGTTATTGCGCATGTGCAAGATCGTTCCTCAGGTCACGCAGTCTTGTTATTATTATTGTAAACAGACACAGAATGAAAACAAGATATTAAACAGGCGAATAAGAGATATTAAGCCCATGAGCTGAGGTGGTTTCACTGGGAAACCTTTTTTTTCCCAGTCAAAATAAACTGATAATGGAAGATAAATCACTCATGCTATTCACTCCTGAATGAGTAGCTTTAACTAAATAAGTCTATTACCATGTATTTAAGAGGAAACCTGAGAACCTGGAAGTAACCCAATGAGAACATGGGAAAACATGAATATGAAACTCGACGTGGATGTTAACCCAAGCTCGGGATCGAGCCAGAGATACTGAAGTTGGGAGACAGGAAATTGGCCTACAATGTCACCGTGCTGCCCGAGATGCAAATACATTTCTCTGTAAATATGATTTGAATTTTACTGAGCTGGATCGATCTGTAGCATATATTTGCATGGATAAAAGTAAAATTACATTTCAAATGAAGGCGTGTGTATAGGTACATGCATTATTTTTATACATATAATTTACTTTAATTCGGTAGCAGTTTCATTGGTTGTTGAGCCGTTATTTGGTGTCTGGTGTATTTGCAGTATGAGGGAGATTCCTTTGTCCCTATTCCCAGGCTTCACTTGTGAGAGCTTGGCTAAATTAAGGAAGCAGACCATTACAACAGATGGGCTCACACACACACACACACACACACACACACACACACACACACACACACACACACACACACATATGTATATGCTTCCCCCTGAGAGGAGCCCCAATCTAATGCTCCTAACCAGGTTACACACAATGTCATACTTGATTAGCATCAGCAGTGCCCAGACAGGCATCCTTTCACAAACACAAAAAAATTAGCTGCTTTTCTCATAAGATTTTCTCTTATTAATTCATCAGGACACACGAGCGTTCCAGATCCCATATCAGCACAGACAAGCAGACACAATTTTATCTAGGAAAGTAATAGAGTTAGTAATATAGCTGTTTTTCATGCAGACAAAGGCCTAATGGTGTGCGAGGCATATATGGGGTGTATAGAATTCACAGTCAAGTGTTCCAGGTTCGGCTTGTACAACAACTGTACTGTGATTTTCTTTATTTATGGATAATTATGGGTTCAACACACACACACACACACATAAACACACACAGACACACTCCTACCTCGGATGATCTCCCCGCCATCTGACTGAGACTGCAGGAAGCTGAAGAGAGTTTTAGGCTGGTACGCACAGTCCACACATGCTTGTACGGCATGCTGCAGCACCGTGTTCACCGGGCCTGGTCCGAAATGATCCGGCAACTGTAGCATCAGCTTTCGGTCCAGATGTGGGCCACACTCGCCGTGCTTGTTCACGTACACGCACACTAAACATGACAAGGTTAACCATTAGAGAAGATCGCATACCTGTCCTCTGAACAGCCTCACTGGATTCATAAACATAACTGGAATCATAATGACCTGAATACTTGCACAGATTCTCATCATTTCCATCTCATCTCATTTATTTATAACCCTCCCAAAACAACAAATAAACCTACTGCCTCTGCCGACAACAGTTTTTGGCTTAAATGGCCTTAAAGGTCATATTGATTAACACAGTGTGAGTGGATTGGAGGCAGCAGCTCTGTGGTGCCCAGTGTGCTGACTACATCTAACGTCAAAGGGGTTTAATCTTATAAGCACTCGCAAACCCGTTGAAATTGTTGCCCTTGGTAACCAGCCATACGCTACAGGAGCAGCAGCTTTAAAATCCGGAGAGAGCTGCATTCATTTACAAATGCTACGAGCTTAAAAGATGACGTCACATATATTCGAATTCAGTATTGTTTCGTAGTTTGTAAAGCGAAACAATTGTAAAGACATGAAGAAAGCTTTTTGTTATGGATAATAAACTTGTCTGATGATTGGATAGAGTTGATGCCAACATGTTTACACACAGAGATTTCGCAAATGACTTTCTTTTCACTACTCATGTACACTCACTCTTATCTATCGTCCAGCCATAAATGTGCACAACAAGTATAATGCAGTACAATACACATACACATGCAGATAAATTGTATAGAAATAATACTAGGGATTGGAATCACCAGGGATTACCAATGGGAATACCAATTCCATTTAAACTGCAATTCTGTAAATGTCCTGACTCGAGATTTCATTCCCCCCCCCCCCTTTTTTTTAAAACAATTTTAAAACCTTAACCCATGTGAAAAAAAGCTTGTTATTTCTAATAACAATAAAATCATTAATTTCTTGCAAATACGATACCTACCAATATGTTAATAGTTCAGAGTGCACCATCTGTAGGACTATCAAGGAATGGTTATCTCAATTTCACACAAAAATAAAAAATTAATTGAAAAGATTTTGGAATTAAAAAGATTTTGGAGTCATGAATCACTGCACAAGAGAATCATGATACATAAATGAAATCCCAATCTCCCCCCCAACCCCCATCTCTAATACAAGACTGGTATAGAACTTGCGTCATTCATTCATTTTCTGAACCGCTTAATCTTAATTAGGGTCGCGGGGAGGCTGGCGCCCATCTCAGCCGACTCTGGACGAGAGCTAGAACTTACTTATAAGTGTTAATAGACTGTACATACATGCATATCTTATTTATTATAGATTTTATATTTCAAGAAAGTAGTGGAAGACGGACAGCGCTCTGTAAGTCAGTGCTTCACAAAAAGGAGGCCTGGAAGTATCACAACCCACTATTTCAAACCCTACATTTTAAAACCAGTTCATTTTCAATCTAATGTGCTGTGTTGAGGAATAGAAGCTTCTCTGGCTCTAACAAATAGACAACCTATTATTGTATATATTTAAATTAAACGTTCATGTACTGAAAAGGATCCAGGTTATTTTTTTTTTTTTTACAGGGTACAAAATATTTAAAAACTAAGTGAGCAATAAAATTCTCCACCTGCTTCGTTTTAGTTGTGAAGCCAATTTCTTTTCTCATTTGCTCCTCTGTGAAAATCACTGAAATGAGAATTTTCATGAATGAAGATGAACTCGGTAGGAACTCGGTGATAATGATTTCTATGCAAGTCTAGGATGTCTGGATGCATGCAGATGAGACTACCCATAAAAAAAAACAGTGGTTTAAGCGTACTAGGACTGTGTTGTTGTTGGGGTTTTTTTTGTTTTTTTTTTACTTTTGTGAGTAAGTAGAATATTAGGGTTAAGATGTAAAAAAATTAAAAAAGAGAGAGAGAGAGAGAGAGAGAGAGAGAGAGAGAGAGAGAGTGACAGAAAGACACACAGAGAGAGAGAGAGAGAGAGAGAGAGAGATTCAATTTAAATGTAGAAAGTCAGTGGAAATGATTTGCAATAAAAGAAACTATATGTCACCTGTGGATAACGCTCCAGAGTCTTTGGTCATTTGGAGACTGGAGAGTCGTCCATCTGAGACAGACGAGGTCAGTGATGGGCTAGACAGAGAAGGAAGGACTCTTGGTTTCCTCTGGAGAGACGCCAACAGAGAAAACAACATCAGCAGACAACAAAAGGCGTGGCTTTTTCTGTCACTTAGTCATGGTTCGAATTAGGAATCAGTTTGTCTGTTGTTGGTCTCCTGCACCGTGGTTAATGAAGCGTTCAAAGGGAAATGTTTCTTTACATTTACAGCATTTGGCAGATGCTCTCATCCAGAGTGACTTACAGTTAACATTCTTTTATACAACTGAGCAATTAAGGGTTAAGGGCCTTGCTCAAGGGCCCAAGAGTGGTGGGACTGGGGATTGAACCACCGACCTTCGGATAAGTAACCCATTGCCTTATCTACTAGGCCACACTGCCCTTATTACTCTCATTAGCAAGAGGCTAAACAAAACTTTAAACACAGCTCATTTCAGATCAGTTATTTTACTCCATGTTTAAGCTCCAGCCCTGGGTTATAATTAACAAAACCACAGTATTGACTTCACTGTTACCAGGAATCATTTTTTTCTTGTTTTTTTTTTTTTTTTTACTATTTTCATATAGGAGCAATAATCCTAAATTAAAATCTTCCGTCTTTTATCACAACTACAAACCTTTTTAATCTGCAGTGTAAATGTTTGTTACATTAATAATATATTGCCATACAGTTTAGGATATTAATACAGCTATAATTTAAAAAAATAAAGACATTTTTAAAAAATGCCAAAAGCTTTGGAACATGGGAGTTACCCGTACTGTGACTCGTACCTTGCTGCCAGGTTTGGGTCCTCTCTTTTTGTACAGCCTGGGCTCCAGTTGTTCAGACTCTGTGCTCTTGTTTGTGCTGCCCTCAGATGGTGTCTGGCCATTCTGTATGGCTTTCAGCATGGCGATAGTCTGGCTCTTGGGTCGGCGGCCCCGCACGCCCTTTCTGACGGGCAGTGGGGGCAGCGGGTGAGGAAGCTGGTACGGCGATTGCATGGAGCGGCGCCACAATCGGGACGAGGACAGCGGGGGAATCGGGCTCTTAGGGAGAGTGACTGCAGCAAGGAAAATAAATAAATTGAGCTGGCATTAATATAGGTACAACATAGTCTCTCCTCGTCCTTATACTACACCATATCTGATTGGTCAGATGCTGTTTAATGTACTTGCTGATATGATAAAGGACAGAAATTTAAGGAAGGAGTCTCCAGTGTCAGCACTTTGTAACAGTTGGTAAGTGACAAGCAGTGCTTTTTAATGTCTTAAAAATTTTGAGAGAAAAACACGTGAAAAGTTTTTTATAGTATTTTAAAAATACAAGGTAAAAGAACAGTGTGAAAGATTTAGCGACATCTAATGGTAAGATTCCAGACTCAACCCAGCTGACATTTTGTTCCCGACCCCTCCGATTCCAACCCTGTACAACAATCTAAACTTTACTCTTCATTCTTCTTTCTCATCATTGGGTTAAGTTAGCTTTCAACCCAAGTGGTGCTACAGCACCACCAAATTCTAACCACCACTTACGGTTATATGCGGCTCAATATATAGCTAGAGCTCTTTTTGTCCATTCTGGACTGCTGTAGAAATACGGTGCTGCAAGATGGCTGCCTCCATGAAAGTGGACCCACTTCCCACGATGATATAAACAACTTATTCTACAAACGGTTAGGAAAACTCAACTTAAAGATTATAGATTAATGAAAAGTTATTTATTGATGATATACATCATCCCTGACAATGGATCCTTCAAAATATTACACACTGTACATTTAACTAAATAAAAAAATTACTGTTAGTAAACTATGAACTGTTAACATGGACTAAATTACTGTGGTGTTAGGTGAATAAATCCCTTCAGGATGTGTTGTTATAGTAAAATCATGAAATTCAAGATGCAATCTGTAGCATCAAACCGTTCGGTTGTGTGTTTTTTGCATAACGTGCAATCTGTCGTTGTTTTATTCCATACATAATGCATGAAGGAGGGGAAAAAAACCTCTCAGTTCAATTGATTCTCTGCATATTATAACGGGCACATTACTGGATCGTAATCAGTTACACATAAACAACACGTTTCTGAGAGAGCTCATTAAGACTAAAGGTCTGCACTCTAGAGGCCACAAGTAACCATCATTAACAATGCTAATCACGATCACCTGACACACAGGTACTTTTGCGGTTTGTTCGTACTCTATCGGTGTGCACTACATCGAAATTCACTTATCAGCATACAAACAAGCCCCTCACACATTTTCACACGGTTTACGTTTGTATGACACACAGTTGTAAGCTTAAGAAGGTACACGGAATGTGTTTAATGGTCTTCTCACCAGATTCTCCAAAGAGTCATTGTGAATCGCTTGATTCCAGCGAACACGCGCAAGTGCCGAGTGGTAAATAAAACAACCGCAGGTTCGCTTAAAGGAAATGGGTTCAGTATATTAAAAAAGCAGTAGTGGGAAACACGAAAGGTCAGAAGAGTGCAGTGTAAAATTCAGGGTCTAAAATGCAGTTGATTGTTCATCTTAAATTCATCAAAGCCTTTCATGGAGGGACTGATGATAAAATATTCATCTCAGCTCCAAGCTTTCTGCCAGTACTAATCAAACAACTCTGATGCCTGCAATCCTTTGGCTTTCTGGCCCACATACACACACACCGGACGACAGAGGCTCAGATATCTGCAATTCAAAGTGTCAACCAATCCATCAATAGAAGGTGTAAAATGGCACAAGGAAAAGCTTTGTGAAAAACACACAAAAGCGCACCCCCCCCCCCCCCCCCTCGTCTTTATTGGCTCTGTACACCACATCGCAAATGAGATCAGATAAAGTGCTCATATTTCAGCAAAGCTGAAAGGGCGTTTGGCTTCCCTAAGTACATCTGGGAGCGTTCGTAGGGCATCACACATGGTCACCTCCCCTGGCGAGAAAATAAAGGGAGGAAGAGAAAGTGGATGGAAGAATAAGTGAGTGTTTGCTCTTGTTCAAAGGGCCAAGTTCATCCAGGGAACACGTGAGTGCACAATTCAACGGGTTCTTACTATTACAACGAAGACATCCTTTTATTCAAATTATCAAGCCGTCTATTTATCTACCTGTGAATATCGTAACTTTATTCTTCTCTGCACTACTCATTCTACTGTACATAGACAGCTCTCCAGCCACAAAGCAAGCCTGATTCCGCCAATCTCAATCCTCTGTGGAAATCAGATCAGATGGAGATCAGATTTCTATTCATTCGTCATCTCTTGATTACAGAAACATGTGGAGTCGATCAGGCCACTCACTGAATGACCCAGTGACCTCGGGGCCATGAGCAGAGCTAGTGATGGCCAGACGCTGAGCCAAAATCGGTCCAACGTGAGCCCTGGGGGGATTCCAAGCCCTTCTGGTTGGGGGAGGGATGCGTCCGGGTGCAACCGGGGTAATTAGTCCATTTACATCTGATGCTACACTATTTCCAATTTGCCCTGCTTTGATGACTTGCGCTTCCAGACCATGGTCCAGAGAGAACTAGAGGCACATGTTGTGTGTGTGTGTGTGTGTGTGTGAGAGAGCGAGAGAGAGAGTATGTGTGTGTGTGTGTGTGTGTGTGTGTGTGTGTGTGTGTGTCTGTAAGTGTGAGAATACTACCTGCCTTGGGCCCCTGATGATTAAATGAAACAAGTCCATATATTTAAGACACTGAATGTCACTAGCAGCTTCAACAGTGCCGCAAAAAAAAAAAATATCCCTGAATAAAAACACACCACCCTTATAAGCTTTCTTATGTAAATAAATGCAAAAACAATAAACAAATGAATTCAGAGATCAATTGCAAATGTCTGGAACACACACAGATGATAAGGTCACAACAGCTGGAAAGACTCCTTTTGTGGTTGGCTAGGGATACTGACAAATCTGCAAACTTTATTTAATGACACATTGAGTTTAAAACACATTTGGAATAAAAATATGCATCCATGGGGGTTTATTATTATTATTATTATTATTATTATTATTATTGATACAGAGACATAATCCAAGCCTGGGTTAAATGTGTGCTGTGTGATTATTATTGAAAGTTATGCTTGTATAAACATAAAAATGAATAGTACAGTATATGAATATAGTGTGTATGAATTCTATGAACCCTGTGTTATTATAAACTGTGTGTGTCCCTGTTTGTTATTAGTGTAAATGCAGAAGCTCGGCTTTTCTTCTCAGAGCAACAGAAAAAAAACCCAACAACAACAGAACAAAAGAAGCAAAAAGAACCGGATACTCGAGAAATAACTTACCCAAACTTTCAGTTTTCCTCTTTTCCTATACCCCAGCCCTGTCTGTGTATCCTTACGGGGCAAATTAAAAAACCTCGACGCACTTTTTCACCCCGTTTTAACACCCAGTCGCGACTCTCCGCTCAAAGAAACAGCAGCTACAGCGGCGTAACAAAGCCCGAGCCGGCGCGCGCTCTGAATGGGCGACGCGTAATTAGCATGGAGGCGTGGTTTGGTTGAGTGGGTGGAGCCAAATGATGCCGAGGGCGTGGATACCGATATAATATAAAAGCCGACTTCAGTCTTATACAAATAAAGAAAGAAGAGGGGGAAAATGACAATAGTAAAATATAACAAGTAACCCTCTATATTTAAAAAAAAAATTTAATAATTAATTATTCATTCATTATTACTTTTTTATTTTATTGATGTTTCATTGACACTTTCCCTGGTGTGAGACTAATAAAGTTTATCTTATCTTATCTTATTACACCTCTACACTTCTCTCCCTATATTTCTACCACACAGGAAAGAAAAATCCTACCAGTGTCTCTGTTACTATGGGGATCATCTCGTTATTACCAGATTTGTACTTCATTAATATTCAAAGTCATCTCATTCTTACAAAAATATCAGATTTATCTCACAAGAGAAAACACACACAAACATACACAGACACACACATATATGTTTATATATTCCGACAAAAGGTGCAGTTGATCAAATTGGTAAAAAAAAAAAAATAAATTAAATAAAAAAAAACATAATAATAATAATATGTTTATTCTAGTAACAAGATGCTTGTTTTGTTTGGGTGTATTTGTTTTTTTTACTTGCCTCCTCCATCAGGTGTGTCGTGGTGTGTTGGGGGGGGGGGGGGGGGGGGGGGGGGGGGGGGGGGGGGGGGGGGGGGGGGGGGGGGGGGGGGGGGGGG
>JBCNYH010000014.1:16086014-16096990 GCA_039654325.1 Tandanus tandanus
CGGCTGAGATGGGCGCCAGCCTCCCCGCGACCCTAATTAGGAATAAGCGGTTCAGAAAATGAATGAATGAATGAAGTATGGTATGAAGAATTACTCGATCAGGGCGGTGTTCTCTGAGAACAAAAACATATGAAAGTTGAATTCTGTATTTGTTTATTTATTCATTCAAAACATTTTCAAAATATTCATACAAAATACAAATCAACAGAGTGGGACATGTGATAATTATCCTTGCCACGGGTTAGAGCTAGCTACATGGAAGAGGAAAGACTACCCTGTTGAGAGAGCAGAGAGGAAGGAGAGCTGATGTCTATGGATGACGCAGTAGTCACGTTAGCTGAATGTACTTCACAGTTAGCAAATAAAGTGAATGAAAGTATTTAAATGTATCCATTTCTTCATAATACAACAGTCACTCACATTACTATGTTGCTAGCTAGCTAGTTAGTATCAGTGAGCTCTATGCAGTTAGCATGGTATACAGCTAGCGCCATTTCTGATTCATTCTACACATGAAAATCAACAAAATATGAAACTAAAGTAGTTGATGGTAAGAAACTTTTTGTTTCAATAATTAAATTTTCAATAATATATTTTTTGCAATGATCAGAAAAGCTTGAAAGTGGACGGCCATTTCCACACAAGGGGGAGAACATGGGCGTTAGGTTACCCCCACAGGGTCCAATACACTGCGGTCTTGAGCTGTAAACTTAATTTTTTTTTCTCAATATTTAGGCTGTTGAAATCCTTTATTTCTATCTCTATGTTTATAATATGTAAATATTGAGAAAATAGAATGACGTTTACAGCCCAGGGCTGCAGTGCTTCAGCAGTCTGCTGTGGGGCATAGCCGATCGTTTATGATATCTAAGAAGAGGAACGTTGACAAATGACAATAGTGCAATTATTATTAAAAGTATACAATGACAACAATTGCCATTGACAAAATGTTGAGTTTAGTAATGACTTTTCATACTGAAATATCCACACATTATTAACCCTTTCATGCAGAAATTATCTATACGCTTATCCAAATTCTTTTATGTTTTCCAGTTTTTTTAGTGTCACTTACATGATGGATGAATTTTAATTATGTCTAAATACAGTAGGTCTTGAAAGTTTGTGAACCCTATACAACTTTCTATATTTATGCATAAATATGCCCAGAAACATCACGTTTTCACATGACCTAAAAGTAGATAAAGCTAAATATCTACTAAATATCAAAAATATTATACATATTTATTTATTGAGAACAATGATCCAATATTATGTATCTGTTAGTGGCAAAAGTATGTGAGCCTCTGAGTTTAGCAGTTATTTGGAAGTTGCAAACAGACTCAGGTATTTTCAATAAACTAGATGACAACCAGGTGTTAGTGGGTCTCTTGTTTTATTTAAAGTCTGATCTTCACAACACGTGTTCTGAAGTATATCATTGTAGGAAAAACTAAGATTTCTGAGGACCTCTGAAAAAGAGTTGTTACCGCTCATTGGGCTGGAAAAGGTTACAAAACCATCAAAAGAGTTTGGAATCAACAAATTCACATTCAACAAATTCAGACAGATTTTTGAAAAATGGATGAAATTCAGATTCCCTCTCACCCTCTCAAGAAGTGGTTAACCAGCAAAGATCACTCTAAGAGCAATGCGTGTTATTGTCAACGAGGTTACAAAGGAACCCAGGGTAATTTCTAAGCCACTAAAGTCGTCTCTTACATTGGCTGTTGTTAATATTCTTGAGTCCACCATCAGGAGAACACTGATCATCAGTGGTGTGCATGGTACAGTTGCAAGGAGAAAGTCACTGCTTGCCAGAAAGAATATTGCAACCCGCCTTTACTTTGCCAGAAGCCATTAAAAAAATTCTGCATATGGACAAGACCAAAATATAACTTTTTGGTTCAAATGAGAGCTGTTTGGAGAAAAGAAAAACACTGCATTCCAGAATAAGAACCTTACTCTGTGAAATATTGTGGTGATAGTATTGTTGTTTTGGCCTGTTTTGCTGCATCGGGGCCAGGATTGCTTGCTACCATTGATGGAACAATGATTTCTGAATTATAGCAAATTCTAAAGGAAAATGTCAGGACATCTGTCCAAGAACTAAATGTTAAGAGAATGTAGGGCATACAGCTAAACAATGACTCTAAAAACATAAGTTGTTTTACCAAAGGATGGTTAAAAATAAATTTCATGTTTTACAATGGCCACGGTAAAGTCACAACCTTAATCCAATTGAAGAATGCAGTTAATTTCAGGAAACCCACCATCATCCCAGTGTTCAAGATGTTCTGTATGATGGGATAGGCTAAAATTTCTCCAAGTTGATGTGCAGGACTGATCAAAAGTTATAACAAATATTTACTTACAGTTATAACTACACAAGAGGATCTGAAAGCAAAGGTTCATATACTTTTGCAACTCAGAGATATACCATATTGGATCATGTTGTCCAATAAATAAATGGCTAAATTTTTTGTCTCATTTGTGTAATTGAGTTCCCTTTATCTACTTTTAGGACTTATGTGGAAATCTGATGATGTTTTCATCGTATTTTTAAAAAATACTAAAAAATGAAGTGCATTTTTACACCTCCAGGCCTTGCGAGCAAAATGTAATCAGCTTGCGAATCAACCATTCACACTCACATTCACACCTATGGGAAATTTAGAGTAGCCAGTTGGCATAATCCGCATGTCTTTGGACTGTGGGAGGAAATAAAAGAACCTGGAGGAAACCCATACAAGCACAGGAATAGAACATGCAAATTCAAGTAAGTACTAACGGTAATATATCCCGAACAAATACAAGTTTATTGCGAGTATTTAGCATACAATTTTATTCGTATGATGCTTCAAGTGCCATGAAAAGTATGTCTCATCTGTAAAGTGGAAGTAAAACTGATGCCACCATCTTTAGTTCCAAATAGTTCTACCTTTTTGAATGCTGAGGCTGGTGCTACCGCCGCTCCATTTAACGTCTTTAACAGGAACATGGGCCATGATGATGCGTTCATTCGGAAACCTGGAAGAAAATGAAATGATTCGTTAGAGTTCGAAATCTCTACCACCATGTGGCCTTATTACGAGATGGATATCAGATAGGAAGCTAAGATAGTGAACGGTCACGTACATATTTAGGGTGTTACCTTTAACGATTTATTATAAAGCTATGTTACTGGTGATTCCTTCCTTAAAGAATCATCTCCTTACAAAACAACTCAGGACATCAGTGAGTAAGTAGTAAGCTTTTTGGACTTTGTGTCAGATGGGAATTTTACCCAGTGGAGGCTGCAGCATGTCTCCACTCCTCTCACAAGTGCCGACTGGCTGAAGATCAGAAGAGTCAATCAGCCGCCAGAAGTCATTGGTGCTGTCGCTGCCGTCCAACCGCAGACGCAAACGGACTCCCATCAACCCCATCACAGTTGCGATACACACCGAGGCAGCATTCCGAGGGTCATACGTCTCCACTTTCATACCCACTTTAAAACCATTTGTAGGAGGAATCCTGGACTGGATATGAGATGATGATAAATGCACCAACATTACAGGAACTGGTAGAAAAGCAATGCTTGCAAAGCTTCCAATAAAGAATATAATCCTGTATATTGAAGAAACAAATGTTAGAAATGCAGTGTGATGATAGCAGAGTACTGAATATAATACTGGTAAAAAAGTTTTAGAAACACTCATGTTTTTTAATTAAAATTTAAGCAGTTTAATGTCTCAGTGTATGTAAAGATTGCTGGGCATTTTACACCCAACTGGCTCATCAGGCTGAAGCTTATCCCAGTCCCTGTAGCATGCAGTGACCAGGAGTTCAACTCCTTCTGGATGGGTTCTAGTCCAGTGCAGACGATTCATTAATTCATTTTCTGAACTGCTTAATCCTAATTAGGGTCGCGGGGGTGGGGGTGGGGAGCAGAGTACACCTGGACTCGCCAGGCCATCGCAGGGCAGAAACATGCCAACAGCAATGCAGCCTACTCTTTATGAAAGTCAGCAATGGTTCTTTTACACACCTCTCACCATAGACAGTGAGAGATATGGATACCAGTTATAACCCAGTTAGATGCACTGGGGGGACAGCAGTGACAACGTGGTGACAGTGGGGCTTGAACCCCTGACCTTGGGACCAAAAAAATAGTTGGACATAAGTAGGTAAGTTCTGCAAGTTCTTTCCAACAGTGTTGCAGAAGTTCCCACAAATGTTTGCTTTGTTTTCACTTTTTTTTGTCTCAAACCAATTCAATTGATTGGAGTTTGGAGTTTGGGGTTTAAGTTTGGAGACACTGCTGACATTCCATGATTTGAGGTCTACCTTCTTGTTCTTTTCTTCTAAAATAACTTTGACTACAGCTTACATTTATTCTTTTCAGCTCATTCACTGTACTTGAACTGCTTACATTACAATAAAATAAAAAAGAGGGTGTTCTAAAACTTTTCAACGCTACTGTATGTGCATAATTCTCATAACTGCACTGAATGCAGAATGCTAAGAAATTTTTAACGGAGAATCAGTAATAAAGATATAAAACCATCAGCAATGTATGTAAAAGATGAAGAGTAAACAATCATACCCAAGACTCAAAAGTTATATTTTTAAAAGCACAATGTAAGAAGAACATGAATGAGTTGATGTTGAATGTACATCCTCTCAGAAAAAGGTACTAAATTAGGGTTGGGTGATATGACATTTTTATGATATCAATATTCATTTAAGGGTTTTTTTTTTTTTCATTTGTGGAATTTTGAGGGTTAAGGGCCTTACTCAAGGGCCCAGCAGTAGCATCTTGGTGGTCCTGGGGATTGAACCCCCACCAATCTGATTGGTGACCCTGAGCCACCTCTGCCTTCTTAACAAAACCCACAATATACACTGTGCTGTGAAAATATTTACAGATAAAAGAATATGGTGGCACAGTGGAGCAGTGGTGAGCATGAAGGTTCAAGGTTCAAGTCCTGGGCTCGGTGAGGGCATTTCTGTGTGGAGTTTGTGTTTGAGTTCTGTGTTATCCCCGTGCTTGCGTGGGTTTCCTCTGGATACTCCAGTTTCCTTTCACAGTCCAAAGACATGCACATTAGGCTAAATGACTGATCCAAATTGCCCCTAGGTGTGAATGTGAACGGTTGTGTGTGTGTGTTGGTCCTGTTCACCCCGCCTTAACCCAGAGTCAGCTGAGATGGGAACCAGCCTCCCTGCGACCTCTGCAGGATTAAGTGGTTCAGTAAATGAATGAATGACTGAATGACATGAAGATTCACAGACACCGCAATCACATACATATAGATAGGGGGCGCTCCAGTGCTTTTGTGCAATACCTGTCAGTTCAGGGTCATCGATCGCCTGTCGTAAATGTGTGTCATTAACACAGAGCACTCGTTAGTTAGCACATTTGATCTGTTTTTTGAATTTTTATCCTTTAGCTCTGGATCTCTGCTCTCCGCTAATAACCCAAGTCTGCTCTTCCATTTCACTATCCTAAGATTGCGATATGGTATAATTGGCCTATAATATTTATTAAAGGAGAAGACAACACTTAATGAAAGTTTATTTCAATCAAAACATGTCTGTGTGCAAAATCTTAGACCAATAGTTGGTATTTTAATAATTTAAATCTCAGGATGATGACATCATTAAGGGCCAAGTTCATTTTCTAGGAGTATGGCTTTAAACCTAATTTATTTCAGTATTTTTGGTGATTTTAATCTGAGCGTTTTGACACCGCCAACTCAAGTCTGTCAATAAATGGCATGAATGTATCCAAATCCTATACTTGTTCATATTAATTTGGGTATCGATGACATCATTCTGAGACTCAGTTTTTAAACAGCTGCCCATAAAATCATTAAAACAGAAGCTAGCATTCTAAAATTTTGCACACCACAAGAACTTAGTCTAGAGATTTAAATTAGATTAACTTTTAACTGGTGCTGTCTTCTTTTAAACCAGTTCTACCCATCATGCTATGGTAAAGCAGCTCTTTGCTGCTGTATCCATTTGGTGAAATCACCGTAGTTCATTTCTGAAAGAAAGTTATTTCTGCTAAATCGTGATGTGATATGATATCCAGTTAGCTAACAATACAAATATGGTCATATCGTGATACAATAATTCATCCATATATCACCTAGCACTACATGGTTCCATTACACTTTCGTGGTGGGGTGGTACCTCAAACATAAATCCTTTGTACTTTATTATGACCTAGAAAGATACATGCATATAATATATTTATAAAGCGCGATTTGAAAATGTCATGGTCCAATTAAATACCTTTAATAGTTTTTTTAAAAATGCACTGTATCCAAAACTCTTTTTCAACATTATTTAATATAAGTGAGGTATAAGGAAAGGTACAACTTAGTACCCGTTACCCGTTTTTCATATAGTGCATAAATCGTCATCATCCTCATCATCGAAGGCACTTTTATAGCTACATTTCTGTGTGCTTAGAGCCCACTCCTTTAACTAGGTATGCTGAGTTTTACTCCCTTCCGAACACCACAGCTGGATTGAATGGCTCATACCTGTCGAAAACAGCTGGGGGGTGCTGGTGTAGATGAAGTCTCCTTTATATAATTCTCCCAGCTAAATGATTCTGCGAAACACACAAGAGCGTAATAAGCTTGAGATGGTTTACAGGACATTAAGTTGGTAAAGTTTAAAAAGACAGGACTGTACCACTGTTAGTGGTGTGTACAGGGGTGGGTAGATCACTGCCACCTTTTGGTTTGTCTTCTTTACCACGTTGTTTATCTGTGAAAGAAATCAAAATACAAGTTAAAGCTGCAATAAGGATTACATTTTAAAACTAAAGGGACACACATAGTACACAAGGTATCTGCGCCACACGATATGGATAATGTAGCAAATAGGCCCTATATGGGTACTGGTCTAAATTACCCATGTGCTCATCTTATGATATGTTCTGTTATTCTCTGACATGAACAAATTAGCGAGAAAAAAACTCTCATTTCAAGAATTTTGAAGATGGCTGAGGTTTGACCTTTCAAGGTCAGTGGTAATTGTCTCATTTGAAAGCCCATATATGGTTTCCTATTCTTTCATAACTTCATGTCTGATGGCACTTTCAAAATTATAAGCACTCAAAATCCAGCGTCCTTGATTTTGACCTTTCAAGGTCACTCAAGGTTAAAGGGGATTATACAATTTGAAAGCGTGCTATCTCCAAAATGTTTTTGACCTTGCCTTTACCTTCACCTTTGACCTCGATAATTCAAAACCAAACTATGTCTGGGACTCAGGTAGTGTCCCTACCAAGTTTGGTAAAAATCCTTGCACGGGTATGATCAGGATTTTGTTCAAACCCAAACTAACTAACAAATGCCGGTCATTAGAATACGCCAAATCTCGGTTTTGTGGCAGAAGTAATACAATTTTAAAGAATTCCAGGGATAAGTTTACCTTTCTGCGGTGCTTTGCCCATCATGTCATCAGACCCCTTGGTGACCAGCAGAAAAGTCTGATAATAGTACTGTTACAACATCTACATCCTAATGAAAAAAAAGGAAGAAAGAATGACGGCGTTAATGGGAGTCAATTGATAATTATACACTTATCAGGTTGCAGGGAGGCTGGAGCCTATCTCTGCCGACACTGAGCGAAGGCGGGGTACACCCTGAACAGCTTGCCAGACTGTCACAAGGCATCTCCACACAGAAAGCCTGGAACTTGAGCCCAGGACTCTCCTGCTGTGAGTTGGACATGCTAGCCACTAAACAACCGTGCCACCTCAATTGATTATTAACCAGATTCATATCGTCTTAGACGAGGGTAGAAAAAACATGCTAATCATTCTCTTCACTGAAAATAAAGACACCTGCTATTGAATTAACCCTTTTCATACTGGCGTGCTTCTTTAAACCTTTTGAGATGGTTCTTCAAAATCAGATTTAATCCCCTTTAGCATTTGCACATTGACTCTAAATCCATATCTTCAGCATTAAGGGGATTAAGTTTCTCTTTCAAGAGCTGCATCTAAACAGCATTCATTTTCCTCTCTAAGAGAAGCATCACTAAATCACAAACCAAGCATTCTTTTTTTTCTGTGCTCAGTCTGAAGCAGAACCTACACGTAAAGAACTCCAGATGGCTGCCCGGATCAAAGCATTTGCTCTCACGAGTCAGTGATAATTCACAAAGAAAATTGGCCACAGCTGAGATAGCGTGCAAGCTGACAAGAAATCAGAAGATGTCTTCCTTACTTCCATACAGTACTCCCATGAAAACAGTCAGAGAAAATGGAGTTAATCATAGCATACAATTCAGCTTGTTGAATGTACAGAAGGAAATATACAGTAAAAGCATTATAAACAGAATTTAAAAAAGAAATAACAAGCTGAATGAACCTAGAACAAAAATGTTAATAATTAATATTAACATAATCATTAATAATTTTGTAAAATCTATTTATTTTAGGTGAATAGTTTTTTTTTCTATAATACCTTTTGTTTTTTGTACGCATTTCTTTTTTCCTGAGATCTAATCGTTACAAAATATTTTATTTAATAGCTTACATTTTCTCACTCACTCTTACTCATTTGCCCAACCGCTTAATCCCACTACTAGGGCTGTGGGGAGGCTGGAGCCTATCTTAACCGACACTGGGCGAAGGCGGGGTACACCCTGAACAACTTGCAAGACCATCACAAGTCCAACACCCACAACCATTCACACACCCACAACCACACCTAGGGGCAATTTGGAACCTAGCCAAACTAGCCTAAGGGCGTATCTTTGGACTGTGGGAGGAAACCAGAGTACCCAGAGGAAACCGACACCAGCACAGAGAGAACATGCAAACTCCACACCCAAATGCCGGAGTCCGGGATCTGAACCCGACCTGTGCCAGTGGATTGATTTTGATACAATACTAATATAAATAATTTTTTAATCGTGGAATTATTATTATTATTATGATTACTTTTTTTTTTTTAAATGTTCACTGTACAAGTGCCTGTCAGTGAGTGGCTATTATAAAAACAAATAGCTACAGTATACAACGTACTGTAAAGCACTGACACAACATGTGATTTATATTCACATTTCAATGGTTCCTTTTTCAATCGCTGTTATTGCGAGTTATTTTCATGTACTTGTGGCTCCTTTATATCCTCCAATTTTTTTTGTTAAGAAGACATGATTGCAAATTAATGCTCCTGCTTCCAAACATGAAAACCAAGTATGCACATTCCTTAGAATGAGAACAGATAACTCTGGGAGAATGAACAGGAGAACATGCCTGTAATGTTGCTGTGGGTGGGTTAAAGTGTAGCCTGATGAAGAGAATACCTAGAATAAATAGTGCAATGATAGTTGCACTTGTGTAATATTTACTCACAACTACAACTGCAGAAAATATACAGTATTTCTAATACAAACTTTCAATAATGGTCATAGCTTATGTTATAGAAAAATCCCTCAGCGCATTCTGACCAATCAGAACGGAGAATTCAACAGCATTGTAGTATTATGCACTTGTAATTCTAACAATCAAATGGCAAATCTTGTTTTATCCCTCATTTAATTCTACTGATGAGTAGGAGGAGATTTAATTGGATCTGCTTTGTTAAAAGAATAAAAGAATCTCACTGCTTAAAACTGCTAAACATTTAACTACATCCCTAAAGAATTCATACAAGACAGGATCTTATAAAGAGTATTATAATAATAAATAATATGATTTACTCTTTTAATATACACAAAATAACATCATACCATTTTTCATGCCGTTCCACCCTCCCAGAAACGTCCAATTTCTTTCTACATTTGCTTCATGCAAAAAAGAAAGCAAACTTTGCTGAAATGTTTTTCCGTGGTCGAGTCCAGGTGATGCGGTGAAGGAAAAACCTACAGACGGAAATCACTAATCTATTCCTGCTGGAGAAACAGAGATCAACCTCAAGCCAGGGTTTCCATTCCCTTGCTCTCACCTCCTGTCGTGTTGGCTCCTACCCCCACTCCTCTCACAAACACACACACTCCTGCTGTTCCTCTGTACCACAGTGAATCCCATTCACTTAACTGTCATAAAGATTCCAAACTGCCATAAAAAGGCAATTCAGCAGTGGGTGTTCAGGAGGCACCTCCCATCTCCTCCAGTTAACAGATGATGCCTACGTCTCGTTGGCTTACTCTCCATTCAGAGAGCCCCTCCATCTCCAACCCACAGGAAGCTTTTTTTTTTTTTAACACACAGTCACTTTACAGCAGGGAGGGGGATGCAAAAGCAAACTGAACAATTCAGTTAGGATCCAAAGACAAATTCCCAAAGGGTTTAAAATACAGAATAAGAAATGTACTAATAAGGAAGGAACTGCACTGTCTGTATACGGTTTACATGCTTTATATCTGATGGGTTTTCAGTCATTTGTGTTGATGAGTTGTCTAATCAAAAGCACTTAAAGTCTATAAACAGCAAAAAACAAAACAGCGTTTATTCCTTCAAGCAAACCCTAAAAGGTTTCATATACAATTCAACAACTGATGAGAGTGCTCCCATATCAAAAAGCCAAAACACTTCTGGAGCTCGCGCCATAAATATATATATAATGATCCAAAACCCCAGATATGCTATAAGTGTTTCTGAGAGTGCATTAATATGAATTAATAGAAATGAAACACCATCATGTTATTCCAAGCTCATAAAATTGTTATAAACATGTATAAAAATTAAAATTGCTATAATATATAAAATAAATAGAAAAATGTGTTTATTATTATTATTTTATTTATTTTTATTATTATTATTATTATTATTATTATTATTATTATTATTATTATTATTATAAGCATCATATATTAATAATTATGTACAACATTTCATGTAGTGTTTTCTGTAAACAGTGGTTAAATAAATAATTGAATCATTACTAAATAGATAGATAGATAGATAGATAGATAGATAGATAGATAGATAGATAGATAGATAGATAGATAGATAGATA
>JBCNYH010000014.1:16103865-16117104 GCA_039654325.1 Tandanus tandanus
CACTGCTTAGGCTGCTGCCCCCGCGACCCGACCCCGGAAGAAGCGGAAGAAAATGAATGAATGAATGAATGAATGAAAAGCAAAATTTGGCTTTAAGTGATTTGATGGTAAGAACATTTTTTTTACAAACCAGGCGTTTTTCCCCTACCAAATGCAATTTTATCAACCTTCTCCAAGAGATAAATCTTCAGTCCTCAGCATCGACTAATGTCGGTAAGTAGAGAAGAAGCCATCAAAAGAGGTATAACGCAAGTGGAAGTGCAGCTAGCAGGCTGTGGATGGCTAGCTCCGAGGAACAGGCCTTCAGCCCTAAGAATCCATCATAAGTGGAAGTGCAGCTAGCGGTTGAGACCCCTGTGTAACCTAACCCCTCAGTGTTAGGGTTAGTATGTACTATGTGGAAATACAAATAAGAGTAAGTAAAAGAAAATGGCTATGGTTTATTTTTCTGTTTTAAATCATGTCAATGGTGATGATGCCATTTTGATCCGAGCATTAGATTAGATCCTGAGATAGCAGACCAATTAAATCACACACTTCCCGTGTACTATGTACTAATGTATACTATTATTAATTCAAGAGATTTTCTCATTTCTGATTGGTGGAAAACCATCAAATAATTTTTAGTAGTCGTTGCCATTGGAAACCAAATTATTGCACTATATTATTATATATTATTATTGCATTATAGTCACCATTGGATAAGTTAAATAATTATTTTTTTTCCTTCTATTTTCTATTGTGGGAAAAAAAAATTTAAACTGTGAAAGACGAATTTTATGAGGACTTTTAGAATTTTGAAGTGGGGCTTACTGATCCGAAGGTCGGAGTTTCAAGCCCCACTATCACAGAGTTGTCACTGCTGTCCCTCCAGTGCAGCTAACTGGGTTATCAAAGGCCGGCCATGTCTATCACTGTCTGTGGAACCATTGCTGTCGTTTGAAAAGATTAGGATTGTATTTCTGTCCAGGGTGTACCCCGCCCTCACCCAGAGTCCACTGGCATCCCACGACCCTAATTAGGATTAAGCGGTTCAGAAAATGAATAAGTGAATGAATGAATTTTGAAGTCCATGTGAGGCAAACTCAGAGATTTGTTTCTAAAGACATTAGATAATATATTATGAGTAAACAGATTATATTATAATGAGGGAAGAGGTTTTACCAGGTCACCTAAAATTATTTTCTTGTTGGGTTAAATCATTCATTTTCTGAATCACTTAATACTAAATAGGGTCGCGGGGAGGCTGGCCCCCATCTCAGCTGACTCTGGGCGAGGGCAGGGTACATCCTGGACAGCTCGCCAGGCTATCGCAGGGCAGAAACACGCTGACAGGAATGCTCTTTACGAAAGTCAGCAATGGTTCTTTTACATGCCTCTCACCACAGACAGTGAGAGACATGGCCAGCCTTATAACCCAGTTAGCTGCACTGGGGGAACAGCAGTGATAACCCGGTGATAGTGGGGCTTGAACCCCCGACCTTGGGATCAGTAATCCAGCACCCTACCACCGTGCCACCACTGCCCTGTTGGGTTAAATCAAATTCATAAATTTAACCATGTAAATTATCTGAAAGGCCAAATAAAAGCAACAACTTAAGACTTACTTAAAACCATAAAAATAGCAAAACAAAACTCTCCTCCCACTCTCTCTCTCTCTCTCTCTCTCTGTTGAAGCTCAAAAGTTTCAACAATTTTCAACTAGCATTAGCAACACAGAAGCTGAATTTGAAATGGCAAACCCACCTGACCTGGGGGCTAACCTCATAACCGCCATCTAATACACTGAGCAAGAATGGGCTGATACCTAACAGAGGTCTTTAAATGATCTGGTACATTAGTGCTGAAGAGTCAAGTTTGTTTTAAAAGTCTAGACAATGTAAATTTCTACTGTTTAAAGTTATATACTACAGATAAACTTTGTAAAATTTTCAAAATACATCATCATTTTAAAGTAGCCATAAAACCTGTTCTTGTCCTCTAGAAAGATGAAGATAATATAAAATACAGAACTATCATCTATCAACATAAAGAGCTTTTTTGTCACATAGCATAAATTAATATAGATACAAAAGGAACTAAAAGGGCACCCATAGAGTTCAAGGTATGTCCGCCAGGCTCAAATGTATTATTATAATTTGGCATAGTTATAAAGAAACGTCGCCCCCTAGTGGGCATTGGATGACCATTTAGCCTCTTGTTAAAGATAGGATTTTTATTCTGGATATTTTTTTTTCTCATCATGATCCCATGCACAGTCTACCTACAAAATGTGTCAGGTTCTTTCCAGGCCCAGGCCCCACCACTCCACCAAGTTTGATGAAAATCAGATCAGTAGTTTTTGTGTAATAAAACTAACAAAAAAAAAATCTGTTTAAATCAATTGATCTTCACTTTCAAACAGGTGGAAGGTGTCCATAGTTTCTACTTGGCTGAAATGAAAACTTGCACCCACACCGGCTCTTTCCGTATAAGATTGAATACCCCTGCTTTAATAAATGCTTGTTAAATAGCCTTTAATACATTTCTGGATCTGGATTCTGATCCAGATCTGCTCACAGGTGTTACGGGTTCTTACCAGGCCAATACCCCATCCCTCCACCAAGTTTGGTGAAAATCCATTTAGTAGTTTTTGTGTAATCCTGGTAACAGTCAGACAAACAAACCAACAAATGCTGATGAATACAGCAGTGGAGGTATTATCATTTCAGATACGATATACAGCATATATAACCTAACCTCTTCTGGTCCTTTCATTAATTAATTCATTCCTTTGCTGAACCACTTAATCCTACTTGGGCTGCAGAGAGGCTGGAGCTTTTTTTTAAGCCAACTCGGGGGTACACTCTGAACAGCTCACCAGTCCATCACAGGACAACACACACACACACAACCATTCACTTTCACATCTAGGGTTAGTTTTGAACAGCCAGTCAGCCTAATGTGCATGTCTTTGGGCTGTGGAAGGAAACCGGAGTACCAGGAGAAAATTCATGCAGGCACGCGGAAAACATGCAAAACTCCACAGAAATATGCCCTTGCCGAGACTTCAACCCAGGACCTTTTTGCTGTGAGGCAGATGTGCTAACGAATATGCCTCTGTACCGCTCCGGTCCTTTGACACAGGTTACTCACAGCCTAAAAAATGACTGACATGAAGAATTCAGAGGGGGCTGAAATCCCACAGGTACTCCAGTAATAATTACACTTGTCTCACCTTCACTGTTTTCCTTTTACACAAATGAAGCCTGTTCAAATACACAAAATGTATTTTTGCACAGGAGAGTTCAAGTAGTACAACAATTCAGTATCAAGTGAATATAAGAGACGCATCATTTAAATCATCACATTTTTGCAGTTATTTGTATTTTGGGTATTCATATAAAACCAACAACCAACTCCTGCTATGTTTCATTCTAGCAACAGCGTGGTCCCTGTTGATCACCTTGTAGGAGAACATTAATTGTTCAAGCCAGGCTGGAAGAAAACTCTCCAGGGATGCTTCCTGTGGCATACGGTGACATCACATCATTCCTCATAGATCCTATGCTAACTCCTGATGTTCTGATGGTTTGATTCCTTTGAATGTTTTTAGTGAAGCTGTGTCTGTCAGTGTATGACAAGACGTTTCAGGATCATTCTCATGCACCCATGGCTTGTCCTAAATACATATGAGACTGGTATTGTTTTTTGTCTTTCAAATCTAAGCGTCTGTCAAAAACAAACCACATTTTTGCATATTTGGAGCCCCAAGGCACGGTGGCTCTTTGATTAGTACCATCACCTCATAGCAAGAAGGTTTAAGGTTTGAGTCTTGGCCAAGGGTCCTTTTTTTTGTAGCGTTTGCATATTCTCCCTGTGCTTCTGTAGGATCCATCAGGGGATTCTGGTTTCCTTCCACAGTCCAAAGACATGCACTTTAGTTCAACTGGCTACTCTAAATTGCCCATAGGTGTGAGCGTGAATGAGAATGGTTGTTTGTGTCTGAGTTAGCCTTGCAATAGACTGGAGACCTGTTCAGGGTGTAACTCTCCTTCTCACCCGAAGTCAGCTGTGATTGACTCCATGGATTTGCTTTGGGACAGATAGGCGCTATACATCATGGATTGATGGAAGGATGTTGGAGCCAAATGGAACCACATTTAAACTGCCGATAATGAGTCAATAATGTATAAATTCTGGCACTGTATAAAATTGGAATTCCTGATACATGTCTCTGTTGATAGGTGTCTGAGTCTGGGTTAGCTTTTCAGCTCCTTTCCTTTCAGTTGCTGATTTTCCACTTATATTTGTATCACCTGTCTTGTTAGTTTAAATATGATTTAAACAACTTCATGTTCTGTCAAGCTGCTGATTTCGGCATTTTCTCCACAAACATTTATTTTCCTGCAAGTCCGTCTGCCTATCTGCCCATCATGTGAGTCAGAAATACATAACAGCCAATCAGTATCAACTCAGAGACCTGGCAGCCATATTGGGTCTCCTGTGGTGGGCACGTGTGGACACTGGACAGACAGGAGAGAACCACCCAGGCTAACCTCTGTTTTTATCCCAAAGTTGACTGCATTAGAATTTTTTTTTCCAGGGTAGTAGTGTTTTATTTCTTTTATACCAAAGTAATTAGCCAAAAGTAATATTTCCTTAATTACAGAAAGACACATTTATCCCTTTATAGTAACATTTAATGTTCTGAATTTATATATATATGTTGGTCATAAATATAAAATGACTAGTAAACTTCTGGCAATAAAATTTACAGAATTTACATAAAGAAATGCCTTGTTAGAGTAAATTTTACCAGTGATGTTTTGTATGTTTTGTAATTACTGTATTCTTGCTGAACGTGTGGTGAACAAGTTGCTGTATATGTTATTACAATAGAAACAAAAATGTTATGAGTTAGTTTAAACCTGTGATTTGTTTTGAAGCTGGCACTACCCTCAGAGCTGCTATTATAGACAAAGAATCAACATCTAACCAATCAGAACTGAGAACTTAGTATCGCTGTGGCATAATTAACAATCATTTGTGGAGGGCAAGGTGAATATTGCTGAAAAATCCACAAGACAAAACGTCAAGACAAATAATCTTTAGCATAAAAGTACAGAGTTGTATAAGAAAAGCAAATTTAAATGAGATTTTTATGTTTTCTTTTTACATTTTTAATTGATTCAAGCATTCCGCAGAGTTTGCGGGGTGTAATACTCAATTCAGCAACATCCAACTAGTAAACAATACACGAGAACATCAGCACAAAAAAGCATACTAAAACACTAGATTTTAAAAAAATATATATTTTTTTTTACATATTTTATCCATGACATTTGGTTAGGTGAGCTCTGTGCTCTGAGCGAAGCTAATCCTAGCCCTACCCATCTGGCTCTTCTGTTCATTCTAAAGTGATACCATGAAAAGCAACAACATTTGGAATTAAAGTATTTGATGGTAAAAACATATATATTTTTAAAGAATTCTCAACTTTTTTACCCACTAAAGTGACTTTATCAGCCTGCAACAGGCCTGCAATCATTGGGGTCTCCTGCTGCCAATGACAGGGGAAGACTCCATCATAAGCGATATTTGCCAAGCATAAGTGCGCCAACCAGCCGAGGTTCCCTTCCTATGGGCATGCTAAACCTAGCCGGCTGTTAAAATGAAAATATATCTTTTTAAATTAGGTGTTTTTCCACCGAACTTGACTTTACTGGCCTGCTCTTAGGAACAGGTAAAAAAAAAAATGGAGTCAAAGTCTGTTGGGCATTTACAGCCGAGCCTAGTGCCTCATCAGAGTCAGAACTTATCCCAGTTTCTGTAGCGTGAAGCAACTTAGGAGTTCAACCCTCCTGGATGGGACGCTAGTCCATTGCAGGTTACCTTCCCAGTATTTTTTTGCTGGTACCCATTTATACTGCTGAGGGGACAGAGGCACACTTGTGGTTAAGACCTTCCCCAAGGGTCTTAGCACAGTCTGGGGTCTTGGGATTTTAACCCACGGACTCTTGATCATGAGCCCAGCACCCTACACCATTGGCTCCAACAGGCCCCAGGGGCAAAAGCCGTCATATACAGCTAGAGGGTGGGACCCCCTTCTAACCTAACTGATTACCATGTGGAAACACAAGAGAAGCAAAGTAAAGAGAGAGTTTTATGATTTATTTCCCTGTTTTTCAACAGGATAATGACGACACTGCCCACACCAAGTTTCTGTGACAAACTGATACTCAGCCATTTTGATTCAAGCACTAAACCAATCAGATTGCATCATTCCTGTGTAGTATATACTACATAACGATATTAAGCCTTGATCATTACCAAAGGAGGATTTTAACATGACTAGGATGTCATTACATGCTTTAAGATGTTAATCTCTTCTTACAAACAGAAGCCTTCAGTTCCATCTAACAAGTCTTTTTTCCCCCTTTTTTATGTGTGTGTGTGTGTGTGTGTGTGTGTGTGTGTGTGTGTGTGTGTGTGTGTGTGTGTGTGTGTGTGTGTGTGTGGGTGCGTTTGTTACAGTGAATGTCTATTAGGAATATGGGATCACATTTGGGCCTCAAAGGGAGCATCATTTTGCCTCTGATGACCCGTCCAAGTGCTGCGTATTGCTGTGTGTCCTGACCATCTTCTTTCTGCGGACACGGACACACAAACACACACACACACACACACACACACACACACACACACACACAAACACTGACCTCTTTTCCTACCTTTTGACTTCATGAAGATTCGCCTCATTGGTGATGTGATGAATAAATTTGAGGTCCTTGGGATTGTAGGAGAAGGTGAGTGCAAAACAAATGGCACATCTTTCAGAGCAGATATATTTTGTGTACATTCTACAGCCCTGTTTTCCAAATAATGACAGCTTATTTGTATGTGCCGTATGATAAATTTGTAGTTAGTGTGTTGTACACTAGTTGTACTACAGGAAATTAACAAAGAAACTAAATAATGTCATGAGCAAACTGTGTATAAACTGGGCATTTTCTCACAGTAGTTAATTGTCCTTTGCAGCCACGATAATTTCAGTCTTTGAAGAAAATATATAGAAATTATAGGGACGCGAAAACAATTTGGTGCACTAGTTTGTGATTATAGTTTAGATTGTCTTATATCAGCACAGGGTCAAAATATATACATACAACACATCTAATATTTGGTAAAATGTCTCTTAGCAAGTTTCACCTTGACTTGCTGGCAGAATTCTGATCTATTCCACCACTCATTTTGACTGAGTTCAATTAAATATATTGGTTTTCTGGCACCGGCCCGACTTTTCAGCACAGTCCACATATTTTCAATATGGCCGAGGTCAGGACATTGGGAAAGCCAATTCAAAAGCGTTATATTAGCCGGCTTTATCCGTTTTATAACCAGCAGTGGTGTGTATTTGGGGACATTATCCTGTTGGAACACCCAAACTGTGTCCAAGTTTCTGATAGTTTTTGCAGAAAATGATTGCGGTAGTCGTCCTTTTTCATTATTTAATCCACTTTGTGTAGTGCACCAGTTCCATTGGCCGCAAAACAGCCCCAGCTACTACCACCATGCTTTACAGTCCGTATGTTCTTGAGATTTAATGCCTCACGTTTACTCCTTCAAGCATATCTTTTTTTTTTTTTTGTCCAAACTTTCCTTGAGAAGCTTTTCTTTGTCCATGTGGTCAACTGCAAACTTTTGGAGCAGTGGCTGTTTTACTGGACAGCAGCCTCTCAGACTATGGCAATGTAAAACTTCCCTCACTCACCCTGATAGCAGCTTCCAGTTCATGGTAGGCCTGCGCCTTGGTGGTTTCTGGGTTCCTCCTGACCATCTGAAACAATTTCTTTTCAGCTTAATGTGACAGTTTGAATCTTCTTCCAGACATTGTCAAATCTCCCAATAACTTGTACTTACAAGCAGTCGTTTGAACGGATGATCTTTGAATCTTCCCTTGTTTAGAAGTGGCTCCAAGAGACACTTTTATGTTGAAACTGAGCTCTGTATAGAACTGGAGGCGTGCACGATAGGATCGGAGCGCATCCAACGCTGACGCCATGTGGTCCCATATTGGTACTATTGGTAGTAATTGAGTGGTTTGGCAAAGTGAGTGAATTTACACATGCATTTATAAAGGAATAACTTGAATTAATGACAGTTTAGCGACTGTAGCACTTGTAGCAAATTCTAATAGGAATTCCTCTGTAGAAATCGGCAAAATATGAATACTGGACAATTGTGTGGGTGACAGTAGTTCATTAAAATCTTGATGTTTGTTCATGTAAACATATTTTGCAAATTTCAGTCAAGATATTTCCTCAAAATGGGAAAAGCATCTGTTTTTAAGCAGTATGTATTGGCAATGTCATCAACTTTCCATGCTTTTGCCTGTTGGGAATAGAGAGTACCAACATGGTATTTTTAAAATTTTAGATTACAGTATATAAATGGTTTATACTACCTATCTCCACCATGAACACCAGGAGCAAAAGAGTTGTGGGCCTATTGTGGGTCAATCCGAGGGTGGACTTAGCCAGCGTCACATTGCACAACACCTTGGTATTCCTCTTGCCCCAGTCAACAGAGTGATTGTACGATTCACCAGCAAAGGCAAGGAATGCAAAATATGAAGGTGCATCAGTGATGCTTTGCAGCTTGTGGTCTAGTTAAGATTGGTGACATCACAAATTCTGCCAGCATATTTGGATATTTGATCTCAAAACTGGGTTGCCTCCATTCAGAGGTTACAACTTGTCCCGAGACAGATATGTTGTTCATTCACTGCAACAAAATTCTCCGCATTCATTCATGGCACCTATTACCGGAATTTATACACAAACCTGTAGAGCATCCTTCCACAAGCGACTACGGTGTATTACATCCAGATTTCAGCTGGGATGTTTAATTTTAATTACTTTTTTTTTCTTCCTTGTTTATAGGAGCCTATGGGGTGGTTCTTAAATGCAGGCACAAGGTAAGATATATTTTTGTATGCAAGCAAACAAAGAACAGGTTATTGTGATAAGGAAATGCTTACTAAATACCATATGGCTGAGGGTAAAAACAGAATTCCAGGGTTTTGGTCTGTAAGTTCATTGTTCTGTTGTAGTCAGGTGTGTATGGGGAGGAAGTGCTGGAATACTTTGAAGGAATTTCCATCAATACGAAAGAATGCTGTCTATGTACTAATGTCATCCTCTACATTACACTGCTCTGGAGTGGTATTTTACACATGATGCACGTAGATGGAAATTTCCAGGGTTCCCTTAGTGACATTTACATTTAATGCATTTCGCATTCGCCCTTATCCAGAGCGACTTACATTTTTATACAGCTGAGCAATTGAGGGTTAAGGGCCTTGCTCAAGGGCCCAACAGTGGCAGCTTAGGGGTCCTGGGACTTGAACCCCTGACTTTTGGCTCAGTAAGCCAGAGCCTTAACCTCCTGAGCCACCACTGCCCACTACAGAGAAACACGACCGCCTTAGTTCAGGGACTACTAGGTTTTGTTCAGTTTCCAGAATTAACCCCTTAAAACCCCCAGAGCCGTTGATGTATTCGTTTTGCTGTCCTTTCTAGATTGTAGTTCTTAAATATGTCATAACTGCAAATGACGTTCATACTTCAAGGTAAAGGACACAATAACATGACAAATTTTTGTCGTAATTTGACACATACCTGATTTTCTCGAACCTGAACATCATGTGAGCCTAGCTCAGATTCACAGCTATGTTGAAGGCTTGTGTTGAACACCTATGTGATCTAAACTTTTCATTGTTCATCATTTACAGTAAAAAGTAATTAATTGTTGAATCATCCAGAACCAGGCCAGCACGGTGGTGTAGTGGATAGCACGTCCACCTCGCAGCATGAATGTCATAGGTTTGAGTCTTGGACTCGTTGAGGGCATTTCTTCGTGGAGTTTGTATGTTCTACCAGTTTCCTCTGATTACAATTGGAGTTTATCAGGTTTAAGGAAAGTACAGGAGGGTAATACTCATCATTATACAGAGCGACTTACATTATTAGTGCATTTATGCAATTGAGCAGTTGAGGGTTAAGGGCCTTGCTCATGGGACCAGCAGTGGCAGCTTGGTGGTAATGGGGCTTGAACCCTTGACCCTCTGGTCAGTAACCCAGAGTTTTATCCACTGAGTCACCACTGCCCCACTCGGTGAGTATCATCATCATCATAACATTAATGGAGAATCATTGGGGAACAGTGTTGGGTAACAGCAATCATGAAAGCACGATGGTGGATTTTAATGTGACTCATGTCTTCTATTTTGAGGGCCAATTAAGTGTTTTCTTTCACTTATTATTTTTTTAAAGGAAACTTGATTTTCAGCCAAAGTCCAACCTGAACCCAGGCTCACTTTGTTACTGGAGGTCATTCCTTATGTAACCACGGTACATAAGTCATTTTAGCTCTTTTTAGTTAAATATTTAATCAGGCTGTAGTAGCCGGCTCAGGGTTACAGATGTGTACTTGTATAAGTAGAGGAATGATGCATAGCTCATGCATGCACAGTCTCTGAAAAATTTGACGTGCGTCTCAGAAAACAAAGTTCATCACAAATAATAAGTGTGCTTTTACAGCACCCTGTAAAGTTTTAGTAAAAACGTTTCATTTTGTTCTGCTTTCTCAGTAGGCAGTGCTCTGCCCAAATGTGAATAAAAAGCACTCTGCAGAAAAGGCAGACAAGACTTGAAAGTCACACTTTTACCTTGAGAAGCAGCTTTTTGCTTCATTTAGGTGAACCATGAGCCCGGATCCTAGGGGTGATGTGTGTTTTGTCAGTAGAAAAGTAGATACTGGCACACTGTTTTCTTACTGTTGCTTGACACATTGGGAAAAAATAGCTAGCTAGATATCACTACACCTACATTCTCTCCAGACTCACATGGCTTAAATCCTAGGAAAGGTATAAGTACACCTTGGGCCTCAGAAGCAGGATCCCCTTTAGGAAAATTGACATCTTGTAGGCGTTTTGTTCGCAAATCTCTGACGTCTTTCATCAGGTGTCAGATGTTTGAGGGTCCGTCCCAATCCACCCCAAAGTTTTAAAAAGGGATACATATCCACACTTTGAATTTGCCATTCTACAATTCTATTTCTTCTTTGGTTGATTTGTTAGTGCACTTATGATCATTATCGTGTACATAGTTTCAAATCCAATATGATATTATACAGAATCCAAAGTCCCTAAGTCCCTGTGGCAATAAAGCAACCCCAAACCATAACATTTCCGCCACCATGCTTCACGGATGGCATAAGGTTTTAAATTGTGGTGGTCCATTTGGCCTTGAACGTCTTGCTGGTTCTGCAGAAAAATGCTGGACCTTCAGACAATTCTCTGATAGCCCTCACTGGGGTAGCACAAGCTCCATAAGCAGTCTCTGTCCGAAATAGAATCTCCTCTGGTAAATCCAGGACTGGCTTTATTGAGAGCAACTGCTTTGGGCTGTACAAGTCTCTGGATTCCAATGTAGTTGCCCAGCTGTGGGAAAGATTTGGAGAGTAACAAGTGGACAGGTGGCAGGTCAACACTTTGCTGGTAATGATTTTCAATCTGCTTGCAGTTAAAAAAGCCAAAAGGGACAGGATGCCTTCAGGCATAACTGGCCATAGCACTTGTTATACACTTTTCGCCTATTTCAAATTTCTCCCCCATGTACGCTGAATCTAGGGGTTTCAAACTTTGTATGCTGGCTCACTACTATGAGTGCTAGGATGAGTTTGTATGTGAGTGACCTTGACCTTCTTTTCAAGGTCACAGAGGCATGTTAGATTTCTGGGTTTTCCAGAGGCATATTTACTTGCCGCGTGCTGAAGCTGGGGCTTTCAAACTTGCTATGCTTGTTCTGTATTGGCATATTATGAAACGATCCTTTCGGCAGGAGCGCCTGGACCCCTGTGGTCTATTTTTTTTACTTATTATTCGGAACCTATGCGAACTTGGCAAAAAGCTTTTAGAAAATGACTGCTGTATGATGGCGGTATTTATTGACAATTCCTCATTATAAGTCATATGCACACATACATAAAGTGGTATCTAGGTGTCATAATGTGATATTCCTTCCGCCTCTGGACATTATCTGGAGTTTGTTGGTCCACAGTGATCAAGAGGCCTGAGGATCATTTGACACCAGCTGTCTATTGGTCTCTTTTCCTCATTTCCTCCTTTTAGAGGAAATTGTGGAGACTGGCAACGAAGTATTTTTATATTTATATGGTAAAATTATTATATTTGCATAGTGTACTCTGGTATATGCTTTGGTATATTCCTCCATAATATACACATATTTGCATATTTGCTTTGGGGTGGTAGCATATTGGGCAGTGCGGCTGCCTCACAGCTCAAGGGTCCCTGGTTCAGTCCTGAGTTTTGATTCCTGTGGGGTTTCTGTGCTTATTCTCCACCAGTGAGGAAGTGCTGAAGCATTGCCAAAACGCTCCACTGCCATGTATACTAACAAAGAACATGATTTGTAGGAAGCTTGTGCAAAAGTCTGTTGTTGCAATGCTGCAAAACTGGCCTGCAAGTTCTCACAATTCTTGGTTGGTGTGTTAAATGAATCACTAGCTGCCATGTGTCATCCCAGCTTGGATGGCTGCTTCTAAATAGTCTTTCATTCATTTCTTGTTGGAATTGCAAAAGTACTTCCCAGATTTGCTGCTTACATTGTTCAGTGTCCAGAAAAAATATCATGTTGAAGGAACTAGTATGTTCTTCTATTATTTATGTATTTGTTTATTTGTTTATTTATGTATTTATTTATTTATATTCAAGAAAAAGCCCTTTGATTTCAAGCGTAGTGTGCTATCATTTCCAAATTTCTAAAAAAGGAAAGTGTTCTTTCTTTGATTTAATTTATTGAAGTGCTAAATATTTATGTCCTTGTTGAAATGTAGAAGATTTAGGCCTGGTCTTAGTCATTCGAGTAGTAGTCCTCTGTTTGCGAAATGACCTGGTGTCCTTCACAGGCTCTATTAAAGCAGGCTATACAATTCTGTAAAAGCATGAGTGCCGTCTGAGGTTCTGTAGAACGAGCCGTCTGCGAAATGAAACACGTCAGTGGTCAGGAGCTATCATTCTATAATTTTTAAAAAAATTATTATTATTGAATCAAAGAATGGACAAAGAATGTTTTGTGTGTGTGTGTGTGTGTGTGTGTGTGTGTGTGTGTGTGTGTGTGTGTGTGTGTGTGTGTGTGTGTTTTTAAGCTTTTTAAAGTATTGCAGTATTTTTCC
>JBCNYH010000014.1:16167852-16180459 GCA_039654325.1 Tandanus tandanus
GTGTGTGTGTGTGTGTGTGTGTGTGTGTGTGTGTGTGTGTGTGTGTGTGTGTGTGTGTGTGTGTGTGTGTGCTAAAGGAATATACTTCCAATTTTCCACTTCTCTTCTTAACTACTGTTTTTCTATTCCTATTTAGACAAAAACAATTAAATACATGAAAAAAGTTTGATGATGCATATTTATGTCCAACAAATTGGAGTCCTGCTAGTTAGCTAGCCTAGTTATCTATCACAAAGCTACACCAATATAAGTTCAAAGAGATTCAAAGAAAATACCCCTTGCAAAATATGTCTTCATCGACATCATGTATAGGGTAGAAATAATACTGGCCTTATTAGATAGTGCCATTGTGTGATGCTTTTTTTTGACCTGTGATATTTGATTAGCTTTAAGAGAAAGCTACACTCTCTAAAGCTAATACTAGCCTGTCGTATTCTACAAGCCTTAATAGAAAACTACATTGTCAAAAACTAATACAAGACTGAAATATTCTGTGAGCCTTATGAGAACGCTATAGTACATATCTAAAGCTAAACTCGCCTGTGATAGCTACATTTATCTAAAGCTAATACTAGCTTGTGATATTTTATTAGCTTTAAAAAAAAAAAACTATGTTATCTAAAGCTAATATTAGCCTGTGATATACTGTGCTTTAATAGAAAGCTACACTATTTATTGATAATATTAGCCTGGGAAATTATATAGGCTTTAATAGAAAGCTGTATTATCTATAGCTAATACTCATTCACTCACTCTCACTTATATCCACACCTAGGAGCTACATTATCTAAAGCTCATACTAGCCTGTGATATTCTATTAGCTTTGATAGAAAGTTACAGTATATAAGGCTAATACTAGTCTGTAATATTCTACAAGCCTTAATAGAAAGCTATATTATCAGAAAACTAATACTAGCCTTATGAGATAGCAATGTTACATATCTCAAGCTATACCAGCCTGTAATAGCCACATAATCTAAAGCTAATACTAGCTTGTGATATTGTATTAGCCTTATTAGAAAGCTACATTATCTCAAGCTAATCCTAGCCTGGAAAATTCTATTAGCTTTGATAGAAAGGTAAATTATATAAAGCTAATCTAGCCTGCGGTATTCTATTAGCTTTAATAGAAAGCTACATTATCTCAACCTAATCCTAGCCTGTGGTATTCTGTTAGCTTTAATAGAAAGCTACATTATCTCAATCCTAACCTGGGATATTCTATTAGATTTGATAGAAAGCTACATGATCTCATTCTTATCCTAGCCTGAGATATTGTATTAGCTTTGATAGAAAGTTAAATTGTATAAAGTTAATACTAGCCTGTGATATTCTATTAGCTTTAATAGAAAGCTACAATATCTAAAGCTAATACTATACTAAAGTATTCTATTAGTTTGATAGAAAACTACATTATATAAAGCTAATACTAGACAGAATAGATTCACTTAGCTTGATTCATTCTATGATGTGCTAATCATTAAATTCTCTCCATGTAAAGCTCATTCAGCTGAAACAGGGCTTTAGTCCTATCATTACCTCAATCCCTCAAGCTCAGATCCAGATAAGGACATAATGGGAATTATGTTTGTGCCCTCTCTCCCCAGATTATCATAATCAGACCCAAGCAGGGTGTCTGTGACAAAAACAATCTGCTTCTCATACAAAAATTGTGCTCTGTGTGCAAACTCTAAACCATGGGTCCGTATGTTCATCTCATCTGCTGCTTTCAACAACAACAACAAAAAATTCATGTCTGTGTCTTCCTGCAATGAGCCGCTGGCCTTTTTCTGCGTCTTATATTCCAGACGGAGGGCTGCGAGGGAAGGAACCCGAGCATCAAGAAAAGCCTTTTCCCCCTCTTTAACTCAAAGAATAGCTTAAAGCATAACTCCTCTGTGCTTCCTGTCCTTGCTCAGCCCATGGTACAGCACTCATGGAACCGTCCCACTCCACAGTGTGCACTGTTCATATCACACCAGTCTCTCCTGCATGTGTCTATAAATGTACCCATCCCTTCTTTTTGTTTTTAGCTACACAGTAGTGTTTGTTCAATGTGACACCATAAGCATTGGGCCCAGATTCATGCAAACATTAAAGTTTTGTAAAAAATAAAACATATTTAGACATATGTCTGAATCTTTACTATTCAGACATTGCATGGCTCTGAATACATTCGGTCCTGAATATTCTGAATTGAAGTTCTGTTTAAAATCCTTTCAAAGCATGTGTTCTGATTTTCTGGATCTGGTCCTGACTGTTTCAACTTGTGAAACATCGTTAACATAGCAGCACAAGCATGTCATCAGATGCATGGATCCGCAGCAGTGCCTGTTTAATGTGGATGCACAGCTACACTTATAATTCTCCAATGCAGGAGAGTGCAGGAGAATGAAACACAATGTGTTTTTCAAAAAAAAAAAAAGAAAAGAAACAAAAAAAAAAGAAAAAAACCCCACTAACATATTTAGAGTTAATAGTTAATAGAGACAAGGGCTGGGTGTGTCCTAATAGTCCAGCTAATTAAACGTTGCACTTATAATTTTAATATAGGTAGATAGCTTTTTACAGTTTAGAGTTGTTTGCAAAAGTATTAAACTCATTTTAAAGACATTACGATTTTCTAAATAATAAATATTCTTCTTTCTCAAGAAACATTTACATTGAGAAGTCCTTTGCTCTAGTACGTTTTTAAAAAATAAAAATAAAAAACGAAAATATTCTGTTCACAAAAGTATTCAAACCCCTGTACTTTGAAAGCACCAGGTTTACAAATGACAAAATTATCAAAAACAAAAAGGTGACACTTATTTGAAGATAATTAGGTGCTACTTGCAAGTCCTTAAAATAAGATTCTCTCTCCTCTAAAACTCACTCTAAAACTAGAGTGAAGATACATGGGTCCACAATCGCAAGAGCTCATCATCAAACAAGCCATTACAAGAGGGTGGCAAGAAAGAATCAATTCCTTAAGAAGATCCGTGTAAAAGCACATATTGCAAATAGGAGAAATAGGAGAAATAGGTTTTATGGTCAGATGTGATCAAAAAAGAATGTTTTCGCCAGACCTTGAGCACAGACATAGCACATCATAACTACAGTGAAACATGGTGGCGGCAGCTTCGTGCTTTGGGGGTGATTTTTATCTGCATGGACTGGGCTTCTTGTCAGAGTTGAAAGGGAAATGGAAGGACATTACTGGACAATACTGAACAATTATGCTGCAGAACATGTTCCAGTCTACTATCAACCTACAACTCGGGAGAAGATTAATCTTTCAACGGGACAATGACCATAAGCATAAGACCAAAGAGACATTGGAAAAGCTCAGAAACAAAAAAGGTGCATGTTTTGGAATGGAAGTCAAAACCTCTATCTTAACCCTATTGAACTTAGTGGGTGGCACTATTTGAGGGTCGCCGTTCTACCATCCTAGAGGATCACTATAAACTCTCCCAAAAAAAACAAGGATTAAAATCACTGTTAAACACTGTGCAAAACAGGTACATGCTTATCCCAAAAAATTACAGCAAAAAGGTTCTCCACAAAAAAATATTAACGTGTAGTGGTTGAATACTTATTCTAAAATTTCAGTTTTTCTGTTTTTGTTAAAATCTGAAAAAAGAAAAGTTTATATTTTGACTTTGGAAATGTATTGTTACAGCAAAACAGTTCATATTAAAAATAGAACTACTAAATAGAAAACAATTTGTGTACAAATATTTTGTAATGCAGAAAATTAACATGACTTTCAGTGGAGTTGGATACTTTTGCAAGCCACTGTATGTACACTGATCAGTTATAACCTTAAAACCACTGAGATGTAAAGTGAATAGCAATGATTATCACCCTACAATGGTATCTATCATTAAGGCTGCAAGTGAACAGTCAGTTTTTAAAGTTGATCTGTTGGAGGCAGGAAAAATGGGAAAGTGTAGAAATCTGAGTGACTTTGTTAAGGGCTAAATCATTATGGCTAGATGGCTGGGTCAGAGCATTTTCAAAACCATAGGTCTTGTTGGGGAGTTCCCAGTATGCAGTGGTAAGTACCTACCAAATTAATTCATAGTAATGGCTAGCCCATGTGGTTTGATCCCACAGAAGAGTCAATGCGACTCAGTATAGTAGAAACGTGGCTGAACACACAGTGCATTGTAGGCTGCTGCAGTCGAGACTATGTCGCTACAGGGCAGTCAGAGTGCACATGCTTGACCCCTGTCCATCATTAAAAGTACCTACAGTGGGCACCTGAGGATCAAAAATGCACCATGGAGCAGTGGAAGAAGGTGGACTGGTCTGATGACTCACATTTTCTTTTAAATCATATGGACAGCTGGGTACATGTGAGATGTTTTCATGGGAAACAGATGGCAACAGGATGGATTATGTGAACAAGGCAAGCCACTGGAAGCAGCGTAGTGTACTGGGCAATGTTCTGCTGGGAAACCTTGGGTCCTAGAATTCATCTGGATGTTATTTAAACACGTACTATCTACCTAGACATTGATGTGACCAAGTACACCCGTTTATGGCATTTATGGTGTTCCAACAATGTAATGGCAGCCCTAATGTGGGATGTGCTAAATAAACAAGTCCAAACCATGGCGTTACAACTTACAGGAATGTGCTACAAACGGCTTGGTGTCAGATGCCACAACACTCCCTCAGGGGTCTTATGGAGTCCATTCCTTGATGTAACTCATCTATTTTGGTGACACAAGTAGAACCTACACAATAATAGGCAGGTGGTTTTAATGTTATAAGTGATCAGTGTATACACATATTGTTATGGCTGATCGATGTACACACCCAGCCTGCTGGCCTCATGCACGTTATTTATGATTTTTTTTTTTACTTTTCTTATCCTCGATTTTTTCCAATTGTTGCCAGGACTTTGGTGCTTTGTGCATACTGTTTTTTCTCTGCATGGTTAGCAGGTTGTAGCTGAAGGCCAGCAGGATCAGCTTGTGCTCCAGAGACCAGTCAAATCCTCGTCCCACCACAGCAGCCGTCACCGAAACCGGGACAGAGAACGAGACAGAGACAGGGACCGGGACAGGGATAGGAACCGAGAGCGAGGGCGTGATCGAGAAAGAGAGAGAGACAATACCTGGCCAATAGAGAAACATACCAATGTGCAACCTCAGGCAAGAAGCTGTTTTTTTAAATATCATTATATTGTAGTTCTGAACCCATACATTTCTGGGTCATAATAATCCTGAACCCTTAGAGTTGTGAACTTTGGAATTAAAAAAATCCTGGATCATTATAATTCTGAACTTTATTAGTTCTAAATTCTTATGGTTCTCATTCTTTATTCTTCTAAATGTCAAATGTCTGAATCCTCACAATTCTGAATTATACAGGACATCTGAACTCTTACACTTCAATCATTATAATATAATCATTATAATTCTGAACCCATAAATTTCAGTATCAACATAGTTCCGAACCCTCATACTTCTGACTTCTTATACCTTGGAATTCTCATAGTCCTGGATCAGTATAGTTCTGATCTTCATAAGTTCTGAATTATTATAGTTTTAAATCTTTATACTTCTGAATTTGCATAGTCTTAAATTCCTATAGTTCTAAAACCTTATAGTTCTGAATATCAAATGCCTAAATCCTCATAATTCTAAATTATCATTATTTAGTAGAACTGAGTCCTGAATCGTTAAAGTTCCAAAACATTATAATTCTGAACCCATATATTTGAGGATCATCAAAGTTCTGAACCCTTACCCTCATCATCATAGCTCCTCTGTTTTTATTTACTTTCAGAACCAACCCCTAAGGTCTCTGCGTAAGCTGCTGCATCTCTCCTCTCCCCCCTCATCCTCTACAGTTACTAGCCAGCCTCCTCCTCCTCCTCCCCCTGCTCCAGATCGCTCCTCTGAAGTGCGTTTCCAGCCACTCGCCAACCCGCCACCTAAAGCAGGACCCCCGAACATGCCTGAAGCTCGGGCCATTCCCGTGGGCAGCATCACTCCTAACACCAAGAGTCGTAAGCCCCACAATTACCCCCTGCCGGGGCAGATAGAGTCCACCTGGCATGCCTCAGCTCCCTACCCTGACCAAATGGCCAGTAAAGGTGGGCAAAATGGCATTGGGTTCGCGAGGGTTGCCCGTCCTCGGATGCCAAACCTTAATGACCTGAAAGAAACCGCTTTGTAGGGAAAGACGTGTTCTCTTTTTCTTTTTTTCTTTTTTTTTGACTATTTGGGGGTAACTGCAAAACCAATATCACTTTCGCACCTAATGACACCTCTAGCCAGAAGGTGGCACTAAATCATGTTTTAAGTTTGTTTATTTTTATTTATTTATTTATTTGTTTGTTTGTTTTTTTAACTCATCTACATTCTTTGATAGAATTTGTATTCTTGTTGATGGGTTCAGTTTTCAGTTATTGACATTGATGACGTATCTTACCTATTTGCATATGGAAATTTATCAGATGGGGTCAATGAACCGTGGAATAGTAAGAGCTTTAGTTTATACACCAGAGAATGTATAAATATTTATTGTGTAATAATTCTATATTTCATGGAGATTATTTAATTAATCATGAGTGTCTTAATATTTAATATTTACATTGTACAGAGTGCATTTTATTGTTGTAACAAATGGTACATACTACTATTATTATTATTACTATTATTATTATTATTATTATTTAACAGTTTGTTCTGTTATAAATCCTCTACTGCCTGGACACTTAGGCGTCTATTAACTCTTCAACATTTTGCAAGATCTGTGAGATCTAACTGCCCATTACCGCAGCAGCTACACTGTCAGAGGCTAATTCTCATCACATGATCTCCAGCTATACAATAGCAGGGTGTTTTTTTTTTTCTTTTGCGTTTTTTTTATCTCTTTTTCTGTGACACCATTTCAGATGTCATTATAAATTAATATCTGAACTGTCACCAAGCCCAGTGTGAATGGATGAAACAATGGACGGCATGCCTCAGTAGACGCAGTCAGTGATTAGTTCAGCAGGGTTTGTGTCAGTCCTGAATATCTGACCATCACGTCTGCACATCATCAGGTTTGTGTTCCAGAACTGATTTTAATGTTCCCTCATTGACTTACCTTTGACGTTTCCTCTTTAGGAGAGTCAGCACTTCTTCAGGAGAGGTCAAGAACATGTTTGTGAGCGTACACGTGAGCAATAATGAATATATATCAAGCCAGGCAAGGGAGTCTGATACATTTCATCAATAACCCTGGCCAAAATATGCTTCCTTTTACAGAAATAAGCCGTTTTCTTGCCATCAACTAATGGCAAATCCTTTCTTTTTGTAGTCTTGCAAGACTTTTGTTTACTCACCACTAACTATATGTCAGACTAATTTTAAACAAAGCATTCTATCAAAAGTTTTTAATTCAGTAACTATATTGTGCTTTTGAACAACTAAATTTCTTAGTGTTCAAAACGATGTACATATTTACACAGAAGTACAAACAGCCAATCAGATTGAAGATGCAGCCTGCAGGATTCTGAAGCTTGCAGCCAGGAGGGCGTGCAAACAATATTAAACCATGGGACATTGTGTAAGTGACAAATTATATTGAGGTAGAGATCTGCTGAGTTCTGTATTCTGATTGGTCGAAAGGTGTATAATAAATTTCTCTAACAGCATTGTGGTGGACGTGCCACATCAGTGGATTTTTAAAAGCATATGGTTGTTGCTTTAACATATGTAAAAACAGCTCTATAAACTTTCCATAATGTTAAATGTAAGTATCAATTTTCCATCAGCTGTGTGGAGTTTGCATGTTCTCCCTATGTTGTTGTGTGTGGGTTTTCTCGGGGTACTCTGGTTTCCTTCCACCGTCCAAAGACTAACTAGGCTAACTGGCTGTTACAAATTGCCCATAGTTGTGTGTGTGATTGTGAATTGTTGCTGTTTAGGGTGTATTCTGCCTGTGACAGAGATGCCTCAAATAGGCTCCAGCCTTCCCGTGACCCTAGCAGGATTAAGCGGTTCGGCGAATGAATGAATGAATGAATTAATTAATTTTTTCCATCAGACTGAGTTACACCATGAATCACTGATTTTTCCTTGCTTGATATTTATTGTATGTAACTTGTCCGCTGTGTATATGAGATCTGACGTCATTTATACTACTTTACACTTGTAGATTGTTCGGAACCCAGTTTTTATAAGTTAGTAGAATTTGACTGTGCATCTTGCCAAGGAAAACCATTATATTTCTATATTACAATCTATATACACAGAGCAAGTTTTTTCATACTCGGCGATCCACAACCCATATCCCTTCTCCTTAAGCAGCAAGTCATCAGCTATGTGACAGAGGTGACGTGCTCTACTGAGCTGTGAGAGGAAGTCAATGAGGGTGTGTTAACAGTAATGGAATATTTTCTGGCTATAAACTATTTGGGCAGGTGTGAAATATTTTGGAAGAATTGCACAGCTTTGTTTAAATATGCAAGGTGGCATAGTGGTTAGCACGTCAGCCTCACAGCAAGAAGGTCTTTTGGATCAAGTCCCAGGCTTGGCAAGGGTGTTTCTGTGTGGAGTTCGCATGTTCTCCCCATACTTGTGTGGGTTTCCTCTGGGTACTTCAGTTACCTCTCACAGTCCGAAGACATGCACATTAGGGTAATTGGCTGTTCCAAATTGCCCCTAGGTGTGAGTTTGAGTGTGAGTGGCTGTGTGTTGCTTCTGCGATAGATTGGTGAGCTGTTCAAAGTGTACTCCACCTTCTTCCAGAGTCGGATGACCCTACTACGATTAAGTGGTTCTGCAACTGATGGATGTAACATCTACTAAGAAAACACCTACGACTTTAAGATACAAAGGTGTGTGTGTGTGTGTGTGTGTTCATTATATCCACACCCACTGGATATGAGCAATCCCGCATTCTGCTCTTTTACTACTATGACATCAGCTCATGTACTGTGAGTACAGAAAAATAAAATGGCGGAGCAATTTGCCGAACCTGAAAATAAAAAGCTATAAAAAAAAATTTGGAATGAAAGTACTTCATGTTTAAAAAAAAAAAATTCACTTTTGAATTTTTTAATCAAAAAAATTTGTTGCTGTCAGCTGATGTTTCAGTTTGCTGGTTTGTTTGGATTTATTTCGCAGATGAGGCGCGTTTCTTGCAAAACAAATGATCTTGTATAATTTCAAATGTAAATAAACAATAAAAATGATATATTTCTCACAATTCAATGGATGTGGATATAATAAATCAGATATTCTTCTCAGTCTCCTTGTACTTGGTTGATTGCCATGTAGCAGGTATGGCACCCTTTATACAAATGTGTTTAAAATGGTAGAAAAAACAAGTCACCTTTTATTGGTCACTTCATCTCATGACAAATGAAATAATAATTATTTCAAGAAATAATCATTTTCAACAACAACATATACAGATTTATCGTGTACAGTGTAAAATAGAGAATATAAAGAAAAGAAAGAGGTAACTAAATTCTATCATTATGAAAAAAAAGCAATATTAAAGTTCAAGATAAATATTTTACTCCTTTAAATGTATTGAATGATAATGATCAAAGGTTATATTCAGCATATAATAGTTTATTACCATATTCCAAAAAAAGAAATGGAAAGAAATTTAACAGAGTTTAAACGTTTTATTGTTTATTAAACTGCTTATTTTAGTGTTATTTATAGTAAGCTTTTTTTTTTTAATTATTTTTTAATTTTTTATTTTTTTGTATTGTTTACCAATGGTGCACTTTAAAGCTATATTTCTCAGAAGTGTTTTGTGCCCATGTGATGTTTCAGTGTAAATTTTTATCATAATCATGAATGTGTTGTTGTTGTTGTTTTTCAACAAATATGTGTCATTGGGATACTTTACAGTCACATGCAATGTCCAAATATACATTGAGGATTTTACACATTTAAATCACTTGTTTCTGTTTTGCTTTTATTTTTTAAATATCATTCATGGCCATTTATATTGTTATTATTATTTAGGCAACACGATGTCATTGTCTTCACATCATCACATCATTATATCACCGATGTGAGTAGTCACTGATTGAGAGGTATGGTAAACCCTGTAAAGCTATTACAACAAAATTCAGACTCAGATGTCCAAGTCCAGATTTGTAATAAAACCTAAGCTTATTATTGTTCTTCTCGGGTCCAATCGGACATTGCTCTAATAGTTTGTTTTCATGCAGCCATACGATAATATGCTTCGAATTTCTTCAGAGGTCAAATAAGGAGTCCACTTGCAAAACCTGCTAAGTGAAGTTGGTCAATTTTTAAGAAGAATTTCTGTTTTTTTTTTTTTTTATAGCATAGGCATAGAAATTATTTGACAGAGTTTCACTTCTTCTTCTACAGTTTATAACAGGAGTTAGCAGGTTTTGAAATTGGAGCAATCAGTGGGACATGCGCAGCTGCCTGAAAAAGAGGCTAAGGGAAATAACTCTTTGGGGTTTTTTTGTTTGTTTGTTTGTTTGTTTTTTTGCTTGTTTTTTGCTTGTTTTTACAAAACTTGACTTGGCAGGTTTTGCAAGTGGACTCCTAAAATAAGGGGTCCCTCGTCATGTGATATCATCTTTCTTGTGTTCTTTTGTCATTTCTTTCTGTGTTTTTTGTTTGTGCGCAGGTTGGTTGTACTTCTGTTTGTTCTGTCAGTTTATTAACCTGCTGTGGCCTTGGCATAGTGCCAGTTAGCAAAGTGTTTCAATGCAGTGCCAAGTCATTTTTGCCTTAACCCATGTTTGGCACCAACAGTTTGAGGGTTGGCCTAGTCCTGAAGTGGGGGTTTACAACCAGTGTGACCTAAATTAAAGCAGATTCAGTGCTGGAGGTCGACAGTTGGAGAGACCATGCGCTTCAGTGCTATAAAACTCCACCTTCAACTATTGCTGAGTGTGTGGGAGCAGAAACACTATAAACCATTCACTGCTGTTGTCCTTCTTAAATGAATATTAATAACTGCACAGTAGATAGAAATCTTAGCCATTTTAGACTATTTTGCATTTTTGCATTGCATTTTTTAAATAGTTCTTGTTATTATATTTTATTTTCTCCTTTTTACATATGGAAATTTCACCCCAAATTTTGGGTTCCTATGAAAACATAAGCTATAAAATTAACGCTTTTACTATTGACTATTGACGTTTGCATTAATGAGTGAATGAAATTCAGTAACCTGTTTAACACCCTCTCACTATTACAGCACTCGATCATTGCTAGCCCCAATCTGTTAATTAAGAGAGGTTTTAGGGTATTTAATGATATCATTCATTGTAATTTATATTCTGTTCATTTATCACATCATTGTCTTCACATTTGTTTCTTAACACTTGACCTCAGACTTTTCCGCTTTTCAAATTAGCATCGCACTGCCAATTTATCACTCATGCGCAATCCAACCATGCTGTCTTGCTATTGCTATTGTAAACAGACACAGAAATAACTAAGCCCATGAGCTGGGGTGGTTTCACCAGTAAACCTTTGTATTCAGCCAAAATTAACAAATAATGGAAGATGAATGGGCACCATTAAAAATATTATTCCGAGTGAATGATGCTTCAGTCAAAACCATGGACACAGTTTTTCACTGTCAGTTAGAGCAGGCGGTGTAATCATTTTCACGTAAAAATGGTAAAATAAATCATAAAAACTTATTTAACTTATTACATTAGTTTGTGTTTCTTGTGTTGGTGTGTAGTATATACTAAAACAACTTTAAACTTTACAGACGGCACTTTACTTACATTTCATGTAGTATACTCTAAAAATCAGAATCTAAAAATGTAAAAACTATTAAAATATTGTTTTTGCTTGTTATGTTCCTGTGGAGTCTATAACAAAACAGTCATTCGCCTCAGGCTTAGTGGATGTCACCATGGGAATGATTGGTAATTATCTCTAGAAAGCGCACCTATCAAATCATGTCATTCACATGTATATATAGACACATACTAAATGCATCACTGTCATGACAAAAACTGTAAAATCTCTCAATGTGAATCTGCCTATTTATTTATTTATTTGTTTGTTTATTAATTTAAAATTCAATGGAATGTTATTTGTTTGCACCTAACATTGGAGACCAGTTTTATTATTCTTATTGTGATTATTATTATTATTATTATTATTGTCAGAAATCATAGCACTTTTAACAATAGATCTTATAACAAAGCAGCTTTACAGAAATCTGAATTGAGATTTATATTTAGTTTCCTAATGAAGAAGCCAGATGTTACAGTGGTGAGGATAATCATATTCATATTACTCATTACAGCCTTTCTGTCTATGAATAAGACCTTTTTTTTTTTTTTACTTTCTTTGTGCCAATGTTGTGTAAACAAAAATGTTTGCATCAGCAATGACAGACAGTGACTTTTATACATTTTACATTTGAAAGTTCAATCCTTACAACTGTTTTTAAACAGACTGTAGTAAAATGTGTTTGGGAAATCCATTTGGTATTTAGTTGTGTGTGAATATTGCCTCAAAGTTCAGAGGACGCATGTGTGTTTATTAGATGCTCATGCGGCATGGGACAGTGTGTGTGTGTGTGTGTGTGTGTGTGTGTGTGTGTGTGTGTGTGTGTGTGTGTGTGTGTGTGTGTGTGAGAGAGA
>JBCNYH010000014.1:16203633-16213745 GCA_039654325.1 Tandanus tandanus
ATATGTGTATGTATGTATATGTGTATGTATGTATATGTGTATGTGTGTGTGTGTGTGTGTGTGCCTTACATTCTATGTACGCTATCTATCTATCTATCTATCTATTGGTCAGTCGGCCGGTCTACATATGTCTTACATATCATATGTCTTATCCTGTATTTCAGGTACAACTGTTTATACTTTTTTATAGTGATGGTATTCTTACATAAAGGACAATTTATTAATTTCTTTACTTTATATAATCTCAGTCATTCATTTGTCGGACCACTGAATCCAACTAGGGTTGCTGAGATGCTGGGGCCTATCTCAGCCAAAACTGAGCAAAGGCACTGTACACTCTAAACTACTCGTCGAAACATTGCAGGGCAACACACACACTACCAGTCACATTACATCCACACCGAAGGGGAATTTGTAAAATCCAACTAGCCTAATGTGCATGTCTTTGGACTGTGGGAGGAAACCGGAGGAAACCCACACAAGCACTGGAAGAACATGTAAACATTAAACAGAAATGCACAAGCCTGGGACTCGAAAGCAGGACATTACTGTGAGACGGACGTGCTAACCACTACAACACCATACCGCCCAGTTTATGTAATCAGATTATAAGAAGACAAACACAAACGTACCTTGTATCACATTGCTTTGTACTTTGTTGTAGCTATTTCACCGTCTTTTACCTTCTCCAGTTCATACAAACATGCCTTTACATCCCAAACCTTAAGCCACATGGGCTACAACAACAAGAAGACCACAATTGGGATCCTCTCATGTTAACCAAGTAGAGGAACCTAAGAGTACACAGTAGGAGCAGGCTCACCAAAACTGGGTGGCTGAAGGTTGAAAAGGTCGCCTTACCCCCAGAGTTTGACAGTCCACTTTTAGTACACGTGCTTTGAATGTAGCCTTCAGCAGCAAAATTGTTTACGAGCCCTGCTTGTCTATGCAGAAGTGGTACTTCTGAAACATCTGCATGTCTCAACCCACACTATTAATCAGTTGGAGCATGAGAAGTACCTAGGAGTACCTGAAGGATGCAAACACTGAGCAGCTTTTTGTGAGAGAACCAATGCCATGTACCGCTGGAACTACAAGTCAGCTGGGCAAAAAGGAGAAATTATTATTATTTTTAAATGTATTTTTTGTTCATGTTTATGGATCTTGTTGTTGACTCATACTGTGTGAGAAGCTGATAAATGTAACCCATTCTCGTAAAGAAAAGGCAGTCAAGGGTACTTAGAAAAGTACTTCAGAGACAGATTAAAGTTCATTATGTATCACGTATCCTTTCAGTGACCCTGGCACACATTTTTCATGTAGACCCTCTCTTATGGTACATTGCTGATAAGAACAGATTGTACTTTTAAATTTAATGAGAAAAGAACATGAGTGTGTTGAACTGGGAAAGTAATCAGTGATGGTTGGTGGTGATGTTAAGATCTGACTGATACAAAGTGTTGACACTGGAAACACAATTTAAAAATAGACCACAGGGGTCCAGACGCTCCCGCCGAAATGACCATTTCATAAAATGCCAATATAGAACAAGCATACCAAGTTTGAAAGCCCCAGCTTCAGCGGGCAGCAAGTAAATGTCCGGAAACCTGATATACAGTTTTACCTCTGTGACCTTGAAAAGAAGGTCAAGGTCACCCACACACAAACTCGTCCTAGCACTCATAGTAGTGAGCCAGCATACCAAGTTTGAAAGCCCCAGCTTCAGCGCGTGACAAGTAAATGTCCGGAAACCTGATATGCAGTTTTACCCCTGTGACCTTGAAAAGTCGGTCAAGGTCACTCACACACAAACTCGTCCTAGCACTCATAGTAGTGAGCCAGCTTACCAAATTTGAAAGCCCCAGCTTCAGCACGTGACAAGTAAATGTCCGGAAACCTGATATACAGTTTTACCCCTGTGACCTTGAAAAGTAGGTCAAGGTCACTCACACCCAAACTCGTCCTAGCACTCATAGTAGTGAGCCAGCATACCAAGTTTGAAAGCCCCAGCTTCAGAGCGCGACAAGTAAATGTCCGGAAACTAAAGTGTGACGGAAAGACAGATGGAAGGTACCCATTCCTATAGCTTCCAAGGGGCGGGAGCTAAAAAAAATCATTTATACTATGCGTCCATTATAAGTCTCTATGTACGCCATTACTATGGAAACATTACAACAAACACTAAACCTGTGATTTGCTTTTTAACCAGAACTACGGTCAGAGCTGCTGTTAATCAAATAATCAGAATTATGTAGTGCTGTAGTGTAATAATGATATGTTCAACTGTGCATCCAATCATAACCATGTTCTTAAATCTACCTTTATAGGTTTGTATTCACATAGACACATGATCAGCCAGAAAACATTCATGTCGCCATTATGGGTTGTGGCGCCTCAGTAGCCACTGAAAACCAAGGAAGGGCATCGGAAATCGGTAAGTGATTATTATGTCATATCTTAAAGGAAGCAACACTGACTAGTATGACGACAATTAGGTTTGCATAAAACTAGAATAAGCACAAATACAATTAAGTTGGTCAGAAAACATTGAAAATCTTTTCTTTGTAGGTTTGTTAGTTAAATTAAGGCTCTTGTAAATAACCATATGAAAGATTTTTGTTTTTATTCCAATTGGAAATTTTTTTTTTTTTTAATGTGATGCATCTTTCGATACGTTAGAATGGGAGCAGCTCAAGTGTACAATATTTAAACTTTAGAATCTTCTTTCTTTGTGGTCCTCATACAGATTTGATGGTCAAGCCACCCAGCCCAGTACTGAGTAAGCACCAGTCCTTCATTATTTTTCTTTCTTAATTATTAAGAAAAAACTTTGTAATTGGTTTAGTTTCATAATTGTCTTAAACGCTTACTCCGTTCAGATTAGGACTTGCTGATGCAGTTTGTAATAGTATACCACGTGATGTGGCTCTGCACTGTAACTCTCCGTCGGTTGTAAAACACTGCATGTTTGATACCTAAGAATTACAGTTTGCTTTAAAATTCCGACTTCATATTTGATATAACAATTAAGCTATGCTGTTTTCAGTGGTTTAATTTGTTTTGTTCATTCCTGAGCAATATGAATTGAAATTATGGGTATACGCTACGGTTTTACCCCTCAGCATTTATGGCTGGGGGAGTATTGTCATCGGCTTGGCAAGCGGGCGGGCGGGCGGCGTGACATCAAGTTTGTCCGGCCCATTGCTTAGCTCATGCACACGCCAGCTTTCTGAACTTTTGCATAGGCACTCCCTATGACCTAAACCTGTGTGTGGGGTAGGTAATTTGCATGTGTGACCTCTGATCTTGGCATAGTGACCTTGAACATATAAAGTTTGTCCGGTCCATTGCTCAGCTCATATGCATGATAGCTTTGCATGAATGTTTATTGTCCGAAACTGTTCGTATGGGTGGGATGGCTTTTGTTCTCCGTGCTCTTGAGGCATCCTGGCTGAGGGGTTACGACGTTCTATAGAACGGCTATTTTTTTAATTTTAAGGGCTTATAAATAAAAAAATTTGAATATTTATCACATAGAAGATAAGTTTCTAAAGTACTATAATATGACTTATTAACATTTATTAATAACATATTTAATTCCTGTGATATAAAGGGCCAAAGTTGCCTTCCTGCATCAGGCAAATTTTTGGGGGGAGTCATACTGGGAAGGCCATAAATATGTAAATATGAAAAATAAGAATCCCTGAAAATGTCATGCTTCCAACTTTAACTGTTGTTAAAAGTTATTAATGATTGAAAATGGGATATTTTTATAAGCCACATGTTTGACATTAACCTTGGCGTCAAGCCCCTTTTATAGGCCTAAAACTTAAAGATATTGGGCCAAAATTCTCAAGGGCATGAGAATCTGCAAGAATGGAGGAAATCTGAGGAGGACAGTTCTGAAATGTGGTAATTTCATATGGAAGTCAATCTTAGGACTATCGTAAAAAAAAAAAATTCTGAGCACATCAGAAGACCCACAAAATATCTAAATCTTGTATATCTATCATAATGGGAGTGTTAGCATTAGGTAGCTAAAATGTTTACTTTGATAGCTAATACTATATATTTTAAGGGAGCCGTTTTAAGAAACTACAGAAATCATGCAAACCATGGAGGCCTAACCTTATAACTTACAGGAATTGCTTGGTGTCAGATTCCACAGCATACCCTCAGAGGTCTTGTGGAGTCCATGCTTTGATGGTTAAGAGCTGTTTTTGTGACACAAGTAGGACTTATACAATAATAGCCAGGTGGTTTTAATGTTATGGCTGATTGGTGTATATATCTACACTAGCTATATATTATGTGTATACTTTATTATTTTTTAATTTTAAGTGAACTTTTTACTGGACCCTGTAGTACTAATTTATTCCAGCAAATATCATGAAGAATCAGTTCATTGAATGCAGACTGAAAGAAAAGAACAGTGAGCCCACCTTGACATGCAGTGTTTGTCTATGTTGTTAATGAAAACTGCTCCACCTCTTATGTTCTTTTACCCCTTCCTGCACCCTCAGCAACTCTTTCAGCACATCTTTAATTAGCAGCCATGATGCCATTCTCCAGAGGCTTTGCCTATTTTTAGTGTATTTTTGGCATGTTCTAAAAGATTTAAGTGTTCTTATGTTAACTGACAGGGGTGTGCTTTAGATCGATCTTCTGAAAATAGAAAAGCAGTTCTGCTGTAATGCTGTGCTAATGTTGTGATGTGGAAAGTGCTCTGTCAGTGGGTTATGCTTTGTGTCTCACTATTATGGTCTCCTGCAGAATTCTTCATATTTTAGTTAATGGCTTATGATGATTAATAGCTGACCTGTTGCTCATCACAGCACTTCTTTATCAAGTTTATTATGATTTTATGTGAACAGTGAGTGGACTGAGACTATATCACAGGATCACTTGTTTTATTCAATGTGTACATACTGTATGTGTAGCGATGAAAGCTGCTGTACTGATTCAGCGCTGGTACCGGCGTTACATTGCCCGGCTCGAGATCAGGCGACGATACACTTGGAACATCTTCCAGTCCATAGAGTATGCGGGAGAACAGGACCAGTTACAGGTACTATCACAATATGGAAAAGTCAACGCGTGTAAAAGCTGTTTAAAGTTTTTTTTATATATTTTTTTAAATTATTTTCCAAACTTACAGTTGATGGTTAGGGTTTTTACAGGTGATGGTTAGGGTTAGGGTTTAGCACTACTGCTGTCACTGAACTGCATACTGTAGAATACCGAACTAATGATAATTCAGCTCATGTTAAATGTTTATGATTTCCAGTATGATTGTTACACTGGCTTGCAAAGGTATTTACCCAGTTTGCATTTCCCTGTTTTATGCCTTAAACATGCAATCTAAATAGATTTTTCTCAAGGATCTTATTTAACAGACCTACTCAAAATAGTCCAAACTGCTGTAGTGAAATAGAAAAGAATTCTAAAAAATAAAAAGCTGAAAAGTGGTGCATGCATATGTGTTCACCCTTTGAAGCCCCTAAACAAGATCTGGTGCTACCAGTTACCTTCAGAGTGACATAATTAGTTAAAAAAGATCCACCACTGGATTTCAATAAGGTCACGTGACCAGGCGTTGCCCTGGTTACAAAGGCACTGTTCCATACTGGACGCCAAAAAACTCAGTGACTCAAAAAAAAAATGCAGTAATTTCACTCTTTCCCCGCGCTGCACAGCAGAGACACCAAGAGAAAATAGCTTTATGTTATGTAATTGACCCCAAGAGCCTTCAGAAGACGGAGTTATCGGACAAAATTGATCTATGGCCGATTGTACAGTATGCGAACGCCATTTGACCAGAGCAAATGAAAGCCTACCGGTCTCTGGAGTCGTATAATTATTTCCGTTTAACTTTAACATTAACATGCAGATGGCGATGTTGCTGTGTACACCTGATCTGTGGCTCAGCGCAAGTCCACTCAAGTGAAGCTAATCATTAAATTTTAGTGTCCAAACATGTTTATATATTTTTAAAAAATGTATATATGAGTACAGTACAGCGATTTATATATGAGTACAGTACAGCGATTTATATATGAGTACAGTACAGCGATTTATATATGAGTACAGTACAGCGATTTTTATATATATATATATATATATATATATATATATGAGTACAGTACAGCGATTTATATACGAGTACAGTACAGCGATTTATATACGAGTACACTACAGCGATTTATATACGAGTACACTACAGCGATTTATATATATGAGTACAGTACAGCGATTTATATATATATATATGAGTACAGTACAGCGATTTATATATATATGAGTACAGTACAGCGATTTATATATATATATGAGTACACTACAGCGATTTATATATATGAGTACAGTACAGCGATTTATATATATGAGTACACTACAGCGATTTATATATGAGTACAGTAAGGCGTATATGACTGCAGTAGTACGGAACTGTGGACTTTTTTGTTTGCAGGTAAAACAAATTCTAAACAAGCTAACTGAACACACTTTCCGACAGTCTGTGATTTGCTTGCAATAGAATTATAGTGACTTATTTAAAAATAAGCAGCTTATTTATTGGTAAATAAAACGGCTACACGTTATGTTCAGACACAAAGAAGCAGATGCTAACAGCTACGACTTCACTCAGCATATCCTAGCTACACTCAGCTTACCGGCTGAAAAAGCTCACAACACACTTTCCCTCAGTATGTGATTTGCTTACGATATAATTATTGATAATGAGTAGCTTATTTAAAAATAAACACATTATTTATTGGTAAATAAAACGGCTACGTTATGTACCGGCACAAAGAAGCAGCTACGAATTCACTCAGCTGAAAAAGCTAATACCTCAAACTTTCCGCTCAAATTTCTTGTTTGCTTCACAATAACACATAGTTGGCATCTTCAAGGTTGTTGGCAAATTGTTGTGTAAATCAATTGATAAACACCAACCCCACCCCCTTTTTTAATTCCAGGTTGTAACGCATAAAAATTGGGGGGGAAATGCCAAGGGAGGTGAACAATTTTGTAAGCTGCTGTATAAATCTTTATTTATAACAGCTATAATCTATAATCTAACAGGAGATCCATTTGATGTTTCTACAGCTTTCCAGCTTCTTCAGCTTCATGTTGGATAACTTCACCCAGCTCAATGGGAATGGACCAGGTACTGAAATTGTTGTCTATCCACAAAAATACACCTGGATTAAATCTGCTCAGTAAACTAGTCCTATAGAAGCAACCTAATTCCAAATACAGTAATGCATATTGTGAGCTTTTCTTTCATATTGCCTTCAGAGGTGGTCATAAACATAGGCCACATTCATAGGAACGCCTGTACCACTGCAGTTGTCCAAGAATGTAGCAGGAACACAATGCATAAAATCATGCAATCATAGAGGTACAAGACAAAGAGCTTCAATATTCATATCAACTAGAGCCTAGAGAGTTTACAAAGAATGATGCAGGAAATAACTTGCAGTGAAATGACAGAAAGGCTACAGTAACTCAACTAAACACTCTTTACAGGCGTGGTGAGAAGAAAAGAATCTCACAATGCACTACACATGAAACCTTTAGGCTGATAGGCTGCAACAGCTGAAGACCAGGTCACGAAGCAAATTTAACAGTAAAAATAAAAAACACCGCAAGATACTGGCTCTATAAAGAAATATTTATGAGATAATTCTTATTTAAGAGTAATTCTGTTCCAACTTAGATTTTGTTCAGACTTTATGCATATTTTGTTTGGCACCAAAATCCATGCCATTTGTAATACCTTTTATTTTTTTAATATTTCTTTTTTTTTCCCTTAGAATTTTTTTCTGTTCTACTTTGAAAAAGTGTGTTTTAATTAAGGAGGCATTTTCAGACTGCAATAACTCCCTAAATATAAATCCCACTGCCGTGAAATTTGGTGAGTTAATAAAAAGCTTTGGAAAAGTTCAAGATTTCTTCAATATTCCTTAATTAAAATGCATTTTTACAAGGGTTTTGGGTCACCCAAACTATAAATTTTTGCATAGTTTGTGCTTAAAGTGCTATCTCTGAATAATTTTATAAAATTTTAAGGGCTCTAATATGAATAGAATTATAGTCATAGCAGACATAGCAGGCCAGAGATGAAATTTTATATTATTTTGACATCCAGAAACGGCAATGTGGACTCATTCAATGGGTCGTGAAAATGGTATGCAAGAAGAACTATATAATGTTATTCCGTGTGATAAATTTTGAGTTGGTTCCATGCTGCCTTCATGTTGATATGTAATAAAATTAGAGATGGTACAATAACGCATTTCCAAAATGCTCTCTGCTTTGAAATGAAACGACCCATAAATAAACAGGCCAAAAATACAGTTGTTCATGCTCTGTCTCGATGTTTCACTGTACAGTTTTGGTAAGTCTCACATTCCTGCTCTTGGCTCCTCAGAATCCATTCTGAAAAATAAAATGAGTGGCCCAGAAATTAATGCAGTTTGTTCATGTTTATTAGGCCTGCTATTGACTTTCACACATGCCTTCTCAGTTTCTAGTGATGACGTTTTCTCACCGATGATGTGTGAGGGAAGTTGGCTTAAATAAATTGGTCCCAGGGCATATGACATCTAGTGGGAGAGTGTAATTACTCAACACAGCTGTCATTGATCTGCAGCAATGACAATGCAGTTCCTATGGAAACTATACTACACTTTAACTTGTTACCACATCCCGAAAATATACTGCCCATAAAATCAGTAAAGGCATGAAATCATTCCCAAATGTGGTAAACTTTTTAAAAGTTATTATATTTCACATCCTAACAGAGCGTTTGATGTTCTTTCATCCAGCAACTCCTCTTTCTCACATTTCAGCCTCTAGCTTTCTATCCTTTCATATCAAACGAGCAAAGCCCCTTTTAACCATCATGCACCTATCCTAATGGTTTAAAACATTTACTATGGAGGGACACAGTTGCTTAGCAACCCAAGCAGATACCACTTTGAGCTGTGCTGTTGTGCCAGAAATGCATCAAGCAGACAATTAAGCCAAGCTAATTCAAAACAAAGCCTTGGAAAGCCTTTCCAACACTACCAGAAACCGAGAATGCCATCTGAATAAGGTGAAGTCCGAGCACCATAGAATGGATCGTAGATCAAAATACTGGCTGGCTGAACCTGAAGAATGGAAATATTTATGTGGATATTTCTAAAGAATGATGCATAAGCAAGCCAGCTGCTATAGTTGGTGATCCTTGTAATCAGTCAAGCCTCATAAAACCTGGCTATAGCTTTAGTTTAGTGAGAAACAGATTTAGCTTTATGCAACAACTTGAAATGTTTTGTAACCTCTTCAACTCATCTCATGTTCTGAACCACTTTATCCTTTATTAGGCTGGAGCCCATCCCAGCCAACTTCGGGCAAAGGCAGGGTCCATTGTAGGGTCTCCGCACAAACAACAATTCACAGTCACACCTGGGGCAACCCCGCTGTGAAAAAATGGTAAATGGTTTAAAAAAAACCCACATTGGATGGTGCTTCAGCATTACCCTGCCCAGTCCATGTACCAATGAAGGAAATAGAATAGACATGAAGCGAGCATGTAAAACTTCATATACTCTATGTATACTCTTTCTCCAATGTTGCAGTTTGTCTTTATACAGAGTCTGTTACTATATATATTAAGTCATTCATAATTAATTTTGGGTATGATAAGGGTAAATCATGTATATTCTGAATAGACAAACCCATTAGCTGATACTGACTAAACACAAGTGTCTTCTAGCGGTTACTGTTTTACATAAACACCTTTACGGAGTGCTGTTTACTTTTATGTTTAAATGAGTACGCTGAACAGGCCAGACCAGACGTCATTAGCTACACAGAGTCTCAGAGCTGTTAACTGCTTCAACATTCAGCACCCAACTTTCCTCAGTGTCCTGGCTAAAATATGCATACATAAAGTATAAAAATCCCTTTTTTATTTATGGTTCTTTCTGCACAAAACCACCAGAATTCTGTCAACTTTTCAAAGAGGTGCTGTTCCACCGCTCTTCAGCTCTGCCCTGCTTTTTCTCTCTTTCTGTCTGCCTCTTCCCATCTCCCTATCTTTCTCTCTCTCTCTCTCAGCC
>JBCNYH010000014.1:16234965-16246475 GCA_039654325.1 Tandanus tandanus
ATAAGAATATTTCATTCATTCAGATCTAGGATGTGTTATTTTAGTGTTCCCTTTATTTTTTTGAGCAGTATATATTTATATATTCTTTAATGCATTAAATACAAATCACCAGGAAAGCACATAAAGCACGTTATAAATACAAATGGTTGGGGTTTGTGAAAAAATGAAATGCTCTTTCCTTGGCTAATAAACAGCCTATCATATCAGAAACAGCCAATCACTTAACATGTTACTTGCAGCATTACTTACGGGCACAAAAATGGTTTACCACATGTGATCAAATCACACTGAAATGTGCCTTATTTACAAGGATATATATACATTTTTTAAATAAATATATTTTTAATTTGTTATATTTTGTTTGCAGTTGTATTTTTTACTTATAAAGAAGGGAAAGAAACACATGAGAATAGAATGACCAAAGTTACACAGCCTGTTAAGGTTTTTTTTAATTAATCATTTAAATAGTCTAGGGGGAAAAAAGCACTGTTACCAAGATGAATGCACTGCCTGTGCTCAAGAGCTCCACGTTGTCATAGTAACCTTAACACACAGAGTCATTCATGTGGTGGGCTCATTTCATCACAAAACAGTCCCTTTTAGCGACACTGTACATTGTTAATATTCATCCATCCATTCATTCATTGCCAAACCGCTTATTTGTACTAGGGTCACAGGGAGGCTGGAGCCTATCTCAGCCGACTCTGGGGGAAGGCGGGGTATACCTGAGCAACTCGCCTGTCCATCGCAGGGCCAACACACGCGCGCGCACACAACCATTCACGCTCACATACACACTTAGGGGCAGTTTGGGGTTGTTGCTGTAACTTTAGACACCCAACATGAGAGCCTACTTCCCCAGTTTTTCTGCAAGATTCTGCCGTTTAAATTTTCTGTTGGGCTGTGGATCCTGAATATCCCCTTACACTGCGGATAGTTAATAATGACCCTGGTTATTGGAAATTGTCTGGACTTGTGTAAATGAGATGTTATACTTTTTTAGAATGAAGGGGTATGAAACATTTGAAATGGTCTCTTCAATTTTTCTTAGAATTTTTTAATTTTTTGAAGAGCAGTAGTGTTTTTTACTGTTTTGTGTTTGGTGTACACCCAACATTGCCAGTTCCAAGTGAGGATACTTCTATTTATTTATTTTTTTTTTTAGAGTGAGTGTAGCTGAAAGCTCAGCTCTAAAAGCTCTACAGGAGAAGCTATTTGCCCACCGCTCTGAACTCATGGCTGCCTTTCAGCAATATGATCTCTACAACACAGGTACGATAACACAGATGACTGCTACTAGTAAATACAACTCCACTTCTTTTTTTTTTTTTCCCGTCTTCATCTCTTTCTTACTCTTTCATAGGCAGGATCTCCATCAATGAATGGGCTCAAGCAGTGGAATTAGTACTGAGGTTGGATCTTCCATGGCGTACTTTGAGACCACGTCTTGTGCGTCTGGCATCTGACGGAAATGTAGAATACGAGTCATGCTTTGAAAACATTGGTCCAGGACAACCTATGCCACAGGTGTCTTCTCCTACTGTTGCAGATGCAGAATGTCATTTACAACACCAACTACAATCCCGCAGTTGATCATAAGAATTTCCAGCAGTTTGGAAACATTTTCTCTGTTTTTGCAGAAAAATTCTGACCTGGTTTAGATCCTATTAGACTGGAGTTTTGTCCAGGGGGATGTACTTGATAAAAATCTGCCAGGAGCTGGCAAGGGGGTAATCGGGTGGCCCAAACCGCTACAACAAACATTACAACCACTGGTTTGACCTCACTTTGCGATTTTGTCAGGTTGATCTGTGTATATTTGGGACTTCTGGATACTATTTATAGTATTTTATTATATTATTCTATTATAATTTTATTAGAGAAGTATTTATACCATATTGGTCTGTCACCCTCTGAACCCCGGGGTGATACTAACAGGAGCTTAATACTTCCAGAAGGACCACACTAAATAAAATTTGACCGGTTTGGACTTTAAAATGTTAGTACTTGGGTACAGATACTTTACCGATTTAACGTAATTGTGACCACTTGATGAACCCATGCAACTTTTCTTATACGTAGCCTAGTTGGATTTCATTAAGTCATGAATAAAACTAATGCTTTTTTTTTTAATTACAGGTGGCACCAAACTTGGCAGAAACACTGTACAGATATCGAACTGACCTGGAGATCATCTTCAACATCATCGACAAGGACCATTCAGGCACGTGCTACCAATATAATGATGATGATGGATTGGAAATTTTAAAAAAGCATAATAATAAATTATTGAACAAATTCAATGCATTGTTCAAAGTTCAGTTATGCAACTACCCTAAATTAATTTGTTGCATTGCTTCCCAGATACGTGTTCAACCCCCGGAAATAAGCATATTTGTTTGCAATTGTTCCTGACTGCTCCCCGATTACCTGATACACAACCAGTGATTCAAATTTACACTTTACTTTTTGTTTTTGAATGTTTTTTCTGTAGCTTAGAATCATGTGTCTATTATAATTTCCATGAATTCGAAACCAGATTTACTTCCCTCACCATCCCACAATCTATCTGCATGCTATAGCTGTTCTGTACATATAACAATTATTTACTGAAGGCTCTTCAGAGATATTCCCTGAGCCTGAGGCAAATAATTATAGTATATAGTGCACAGAACATAAGAAAAGCAAACTAAAACAAGATTTTTATGCTTTTTTTTAATATATATATATTTTTTTTATGTTTTTAAAGCATGACATTGTTCACACATTCTTCATTATGGCATCTTGGAAACTCATTCAAAGTTTGTGAAAAGTGCTTTTTTTTTTACCTCTTAAAACTTGAAAAGCAGTATTGCATAAATTTCTTCATAATTTTTGAGATGGCTTTTTGTTGAATTTTTAGGATTTCAGAATCAGTGACCGTGACAAATCATGAGTTTTTGTCATCCACTTAGATTCATGCATTTTCACAATATTGCATGGTGAATAATAAACAATTATTGAATGAGACAAAGTATGATATAGAGAATTATTTGGTTCAGGGGTTGTTATAACACCCTATGAGACAGAATAATTTTCGATCCCACAAAAGCCAAATTCTATAACTGTTTTATAATTCATTCAGAATATTTTCAAAATAAGTTGACACACGTTACTTTGTTGCATGTAACAGTTGTGCAATAATCATTCAATTTATTTCAAGTATGGCAAGTATGCAATAATTCAGTTATCCTATGGCAATGATGTAATACCAAGAATTACTTAGCAGACCAATCAGATGGCACTGTTCCCATCTTGTGTATACCAATGTGTTTATATTTCTAGAGAGCAGACCAATCAGATACCGATATTCCTGTGTAGTATATAATGAACTCTATTATTGATCATATTTGGGGGTGGGATTTCTTTTCATAGGTTTTTAACTTTTTTTCTTTTTTTTTCAGGTCAGATTTCCATCGAGGAGTTCCGTCAGACGTGGAAACTATTCAGTTCTCACCTGGGTGTGGATGTGGATGACCAGGCCATTGATGACATGGCGCGCAGCATCGATTTCAACAAGGACGGCAGCATCGACTTCAATGAGTTCCTTGAGGCCTTTCGGGTGGTACATAAGCTGGATATGAAGGAGCAACAGCAAGGCTGATACACACATTCACATACGACAATACAGTATAACACACTGTTAATCAATAGCACAGATACTGATTGCTACGAAACCAATGTATCTGCACATCCAGTCCATTTAAATTTGGATCATAATTGCACTTCACTTTGAATTGGACTGAGAGACTGAAATACATGTATAGACATCTTTTAGGTGTAAGTCTGATTATTCAGATTTGAGTTTGAGTTTGTTCTCTTTATAATAACTGTATATTTCTAGTTGAGAATACAGATGTGAAGTCTGGAGCACAAACCCAACACCATTGCTACTGCAATTGTTACAGTGATGAAATAATGGATGATTAGTGGATATCATGGCATTTTTTTTGTATAGGTAAAAACTACATAATAAAAAAGTTTTGATAGTCACAATATTTTCTTTATTTTTCTTTTAATCCATTTGTGCATTGTTTATATATATATAGATGTGTGCAGTGAAGAAAATGTATTGAACAATGCTATTCTAGGCAATGAGAACCAAAAAAAATTATTCCGACAAGTATATTGAGGTAAAAGTATGGCTAATAAACAAAAACACTGAAAACACAAATTTTTCAGAAAAACTGAAGGGTGCTTGAATAGTACTTAGTTTCTGATTTATCTTCGTTATGTTAAGTGTATAAACATAACTGCACACTACTGTATTTTTTCACATTCCATGGTTTGAAGTTCATTTGGGATGGTATACACTCTTTCCTGTTAATGACCATACACAGTCTGGCCAAAAAATAGTCGCACACTATAATACTGTGTTGGAACACCTTTAACCGTGATTACAGTGTGTAATCACTAAGGCATTGTTTAAGCAAACATAATCAAAATCACAATATTTATTTCCATCCATAATATTTCTCTGACGTCAGCTGACTTCATTTTATTGCCACATAATGTTGCTGAGCCTCGACCTGACCAACTGAAGCAACAGTGCCGTGGTGATTATGAGCTGTATTCAAGGCTGCTATCTGCTGTTTCTAATTGGGAAGGTAATTTAGTTTGAGTAAAAATACTTATCATCATCATCATCTGCTTGAGCCGGGTCACAGGGGTCAGCAGCCTAAGCAGTGAGGTCCAGACGTCCCTCTCCCCAGCCACTTCCTCCAGCTCTTCCGGGGGGCACCGAGGCGTTCCCAGGCCAGCCGAGAGACATCGTCCAGCATGTTCTGGGTCGACCCCGGGGTCTCTTCCCGGTTGGACATGCCCGAAACACCACACCAGGGAGGCGTTCAGGAGGCATTCTAATCAGATGCCCGAGCCACCTCAAAAGGCTCCTCTCAACGCGGAGGAGCAGCAGTTCTACTCCAAGCTCCTCCCGGATGGCGAGACTCCTCCCAGATCTCTAATGGAGGGAGTAAAAATACTTTTTTTTTAAAAGAAGAAATACATTCCTAGATGCTTATTAAATTTACTTTTATCTATTAAGGTTTTAGACTGAGTGCTTCTAAAGCAGATGACCATTAGTAAAATAAAACCCCAGGTGCTATTCGGAGACCAAGTTTACCTGGTACTGGATAATATTATCTCAGAGTCAAGTTGTTTTCCTTTGACAGAACAACATATAGTAGTTAACTAGTTGTTAGAAAGGACTAAAAGTGTATTTTATTATATTAAAATACATTAAAGGAAAAGGAAAAAAGCTATAGCCATATTAAGAACAGCAAAGAGAATAGTCCATGTGATCCATATACAATATGTTAAGGATAGTCATTATGAGTCCCGTACATCCCACACTGTTTTCTTTCAATGGCAAGAGGTGTGTCTATAAAGTCTGAAGCTGATGTGTTACTCTGCCTTGTGCCCGCCCCAGTGCTGCCTTCTATCCCTGATAACTACACAACATTCCTCCTGTTCATCTGAAAGCTTGGAATACAGGATACACTCTGGATATCTATGGAGGCTCTTGGAGCTGTACTGTTGCCTGCACTGTTTACTCTGTATTGGGCCTTGGCTACAGGTATGAGGGGAATCATGGGATATGGGCACAAAGGCACTATAGTCAGGTATTTTGTTTTTTTTCTTTAGCAGATTAAATTGTATCAGAATAAAGTGTGCATGGTATTTATTCAACACATAGTAAATAGGTGAAATTGAACATCTTTCATTTGTGCCTTTTTTTTTTTGGTGACTCAGTTTTGACATCAAATGCACCAAAAGTGTTTTGAAAAGCAAATTCTTTTATTATGATGGATTAGTGGGGGGGGGGGGGTTAGTCATTTAATAAAAATAATAATAATAATAATAGATCAGTCATGTGGAAAATCCAGTCCATACAATTAGCAGCAGGTGTTCCGGATTAGGTTCCCTGATTAGAACTTTTTGCAGATGGAACCAGAGACTGGTTGACCAGAAAGTCTACAAGAATTATTTTTTGCTAAAGAGGCAATAATAGCTTCTGAGGCCAAGGGTGTACTCACCTTTTTCAGAGACAAATATAACATCTATTGCTGTTTTTGTTGAATAAATAATTGAAAAATGTGTGCTTGTTCAAATTTGTTGAAAAAGAAAAAAAGACAATTTTCATGGGGCATACTTATTTTTTCACACGACTGTACTTTGTAACCTACTCGTATTTTTCCAGGTGTCGTTGCTGAAGATTGCACAGGCTTCAGGCATCTGGAGAATGGCCGCACGTTTTTCCGTTATGGTGGACTGTATGTCACTTTCAGCTGTAACCCAGGCTTCAAGATGCATGGCTACCGCACTAGCAGCTGTGTGTCTGGCCAGTGGGCTAGACCTCCACCACTGTGTGTTGGTCAGTTGTTACAGCCTGTGAATAACTACTGTGTATAAACAGGATTATTTATTCAGCATACACTATTGTAAACATACTGTACGAAGTCATGCATTGTTCAAGATTGCAGTGGAGAATGTTGTGCACTACAAACTTTGGGCTGAGTGTGATGTTGTGTGTATAGAAGTTATCTTTTATAATGTATTTAATGCTAAGGTGTATTCTTTTTTCAGGAATATGGTACATATTATCTGAGGGGTTTTCGATGGAATGGCTTGTTTTGGGGATTTGGAGTGATCTGTAGCTGCCTTTACTTCTGAATGCTCTAGCTATACTGTTGTTGTGCATATAAAACAATTATTCAACACGGCGATGTATAATATAGAGAATTATTCGGGTGAGGGGTTGTTATCTGCTGAGACCAAAGGCTAAGACCCAGTAATTCTCTATTATTACAAGGGCCGAATTCTGTAATTTTATTATTTATTCAAAATATTTTCAAAGTAGACAGTCACGTTACTATTACACGTGTGCCACTTGTGCAATAATCATTTAACTTCTCATGGCAACGATGCAATACCAAGAATTATTTGTTGGTTTTCCACCAATCAGAAATGAGAAAATCTCTTGAATGAATAATAAGTCAGTTTACTTTTTTAGTTAGCTGACCTTGTTTTATCACTCTAGCTCCAGGATGCCCCAGTCCTGGCCAACTCCTGCACGGCACAACATCAATGGCTCCTGATGGTTCGTTGGTCCAATTCACCTGCAACACTGGGTTCAATCTCCTTGGATCAGCATTGCTCTACTGCAAAGGCAACAGCTGGAATGACAGCACTCCTGTATGTAAAGGTGAATCTTAATGAGACTGCATAAAGTCAATGCAATGCAAGTTATTCGGCATGTCTATTACCTGTCCATATGCTAATACATTGCTTACCCATACCATCATTTCTGTCAGAGCTAGACATCATGAACATGTTCCAGCAGAAGCAATCATCATTGTACAAACCTGGTATGGAGTCTGAAAAAAAAAAACATTTCAGCGCTATTGCTATTACGGCTGCCAAAGAGACCTTTATTAAAACCTCTTTGCTTGGGGCCTCTCAGCCCAAACCCCAGGTGAATGGAGACTTGTTCAAAGATTCACAGAAACATGTAAACCTTCTAAAAAGCACGTGGCATGAAGAAACCAATACCCAAGGAAGTTTAAAGACTGTAGGATACAAAGATAAAATTACTACACGACTGAATAATATGGGGGAACCAACTATATTGGCAGATCCGCTCAACCAACCAAACCCAGCTACATTAGCAAGCTCGCTAACAGTCTCAAGTACCATGGCACTTCCTGACATATTGGTGAATTCATCTATAAATGATCAGCAAGAAGCGTCATCCAAATTCCTAGAACAGATGCTTTGTTCTACACCCAAAGAAGAAGATAAAAGACATGACTACCTGGCATCGACATCTCGGATGCACCATCAAATACCATCCACACCTTTGCAAGTCCTTGGTGTATCAGGGGGAACTAATTTGGACATCATGAAAACACGTCCAAGCAGTTTAGAGAATGCTGCCTCTAGAGATGCACCAACAGTGGCCCCAAAAATCCTTAAGGATAGTGAATTATCTAGTACCTTTGTTATCATAATCAAAGCTTTGACTGATGAAGATATTTCACAGTCTTTACAGGTAACGGAGGAAATGAGCACTGCATCCTCTACAACCAGCTCTTCTGACTTCCTAGTATTTAAAAGCCAAATGCCACTTACCTCAAAACCTTTCCCAACAACTTTACTGACTAGTTCTCCTCCATTCATTCCTTCTAGAATCCACGATGGAGAACATCTCCAGAGTATGTCAGCAGTTAGGGATTTTCCTCTCAGGATGGAAATGGCAACAGCACATATCCCTACCACACACTCAAGTCCAGATGTTACTACCAAAGATTCAACGGGTAGCACAACCATAGATAAGAATCCCCAGGAGCATCATGGACCTTCAGGTGGTCAGATAGATGGAGAATTATATGATATTTTAAGATCAGGAAAAATTGGGCCTGCCAACAGAACAGCAGTGGTCAGTAATCATGATCAGGAAAATGCAAGCAAGCAAATAGTGGTGATCCAAACACCGAAGTCTGCAGCAAAACTTAATGTGACTGTCAACCCATCAGCAATTTCAGGTTTCCCAGTATTTCACACCAGAAAACGAAGGCCAGTGTGTCCTTACCCTCCCTTACCTGTTCATGGAACTTTCTATTTCCGTACAATACGCAACCCTGCTGCATTCCAGTATAGGCATTACATACAGTATGCCTGCTATGCTGGTTACACGCTGGTCAATGGGGATGTGTACAGCTACTGTCTACAGGATGGGCAGTGGAGTGGAGTCACACCTATGTGTATCGGTAAGCTGCTGTTTTTACGGTACATTGTTAAAGACACAAGCATATTCTTGTGATGCATGTTACAGTTGTGATGTATGTTATGTTTTTTGGGGAGCTGTACCTCTTTTTTAATCAGTATACTGCATGCAGTGAACATTGGAACCTGTGTTACATGTGTGTTGTATTTTTTACAGTAGGGCATGTGCATTTCTGCTGGTTTATTGCCATAGACTTGCTGAAGCATTTCAAAGGTCTCTGTTACAGATTTTCCATGTTTAAGACAGAATTTGGTGTTTGCTCTTTGGTCTTCAGTAAAATTACAAATATATGCATTTTTCTGATAGTCACATGTGTACATCACAGGTCCTGACGTTGTCCTGATGCAACATCACATACTGACACACAAGTGTTACTGCTTGTTCCTGCTGCGTACATATCACCGTACCATGCTCTGTTCGTTTGCTACAGCAGCTGGACCAGAACTTTTAAATTTCACCTTTACATTTAAAGGGTACCTGTGGTGAATTAGTGTTGCTAGCTATTTCAAAGGTATGACATCAGCAGATCCTTCCGGCAACATCAGTCCGTGCCTGTTTTCAAAGTGCGTGCGAGTGTTATGACTCTAGGCATGCTCAGAGACATGTTGCCTTTCTGACTGGCTGTTCCAGCCTGGTAGTGACAAGAACTCGTTGGATTGGCTGGGCTGGATTATTATTTTTTATTATTATTATTTTTTTAAAGCAGTCATGACTTGTTGGAAAACAGTCTATGGTTTTTTTTGTTTTTGTTTTTTACACCTGATAGACCTGTAGCACTAACATTAATATATTGACATATCAGTAGAGGGATGCAGTGTGCCTCCTGTGTGATTTCCTGGTGTAGCTTATAATATAACCACTTTTTTTCTGAAGTTTCAAAGCATAGTGTGAATTCATTAGCTGACATTATCTCTCTGTTTGAACTGGCTGTGTCTGAAACACTACACGGGGTACTGCTTGTATAGTGATCCTAATTGAAAAGTAGTGGCAAAACTTAAAGTAATACAGACAGTGCACACTTCATTTTATACTGTATTCCATGATGCAGGGCAGTGGCTTTGACTTTAGCTCTGAATATAAAAGTAAAATAAATAATAAAGAAATGTCAAGTGTCAGACTGCATTTCAGTTCAATCAAGGGAAATCCCATGTGCCCGGCTTTAGGTACCCCCACCCCTACGCTAAGACATACTCTTACCTCATCAGGCCTGAGGAGAACACAGCACACGAGCTTGTGGTCAACAATGTTCCCCTTTAATTTTGGCCAAAGTTCATGAGTTTTATATACAGTAATTCGAGTAAGGCAATGCAGGATCGGTCAGTTCAAAGGCAGCGCTACATGTATTTTGCATAGGATAGGCTAATTAGAGTGTGGTCATAAGAAGAGGCGTGACTATTGACAATGCATTCACGCTGTGCAAGGTTTCTGATTTCTACACGTCGTCAGTCTCCTGGTGAAACCTGCTATCTCCACTTTTTGACTTTTTTCAGGATTGACAAAAAAACTGAATGAAAGTACAATTTTCCATATCTCGAAACAGCTGGATGGAGCCACCAGCTTTTTCAAGTAGATGCAAAGGGTTATCTTAACTTACATTCATGCATAATCTTATTTTGACCAAAAATCAAGATAGAAGGTTTCATCAAGAGGCCGATGACTACTTGGTTTAATGAAATAAAAGAAAGCAAATAGTGCCCGATTTTACCTAACAAATACTGTTTCATCTGATGTCTTGTTTTTTAAAAGAACAAAACTGTTAGCAAATGCTGGTCTCTAGCTAGCATTCACAAGTAGCTTCATCATGGAAGATGTCATCCATGCATATTATACTGTATACTATGGCACGGAGTAGTGTTCAGCACACAGTGTATACTGGGTCAGTATGTAGTAAATGTAGTAAGTACAGAGTTTCAGACACAGCCACTCACTTTTCTCATGCATATGACTTGCATGACTATTGCATTTTACTAGTCCATCGTTAAGTTATAAAGATAAATCAGTACAATAAGTGTGTAGAATAATACCAGTCTTTTATTGGCACTCCCGTGAGTGGGCTGGAGACCTGGCTAAGGTCAACACAGCGCAGAAGCTCCATCAAGAAATAAACTTACAGTTCAAAAAGTGTCCTTCCTTGCATGGAGAGCACTGTATCTACAGCAGTGTCTGGGAGGTTTTCCAGGATAATTAATGGCCCAGGAGTTCATGCCAAGTGTAACTCCAGCCTCAGTAGCATCCAAATACAAGTCTGTACTGGTCTGTCTGTGGCATGCAATGCTCAAAATTTACTGAATTTGTAACTTGTGGTATTGAACACACTTTTACACCATGCATGACTGTTATATAACTTTTATTTATTTAAATCTAAAAAAAAAATAAATAAATAAATAATTAAAAAATGAATTTAAAAAAGTAAATTCCAAGAATTTGGAATTTACACACCTCAACACTTCACACAAAGTGATGTCAGTGTAATTACTGCCAACGCAGTCTTGCACAATATATTCTGATATATTTATAGAAACAGTGTACAGTGAACTGCTTCCTTTCCCATCTGTCTCACTATATCTTCACCGTCTTGACTAGTTGATATTCTGACATCAGTGAGTCTGTTCATTCATTCATTCATTTTCTTCCGCTTCTTCTGGGGTCGGGTCGCGGGGGCAGCAGCCTAAGCAGTGAGGTCCAG
>JBCNYH010000014.1:16246575-16267169 GCA_039654325.1 Tandanus tandanus
TGGAATGCACCCTCCGGGTATGGAATGAGGTCTTGCCCCAAGTGGAGGAGTTCAAGTATCTCGGGGTCTTGTTTACGTTTAGCATCTAATCGCTTTAAATACCTCGGATGCTGGGTACATTTAAATGTGAGGACAGGACAATGAGAGGGCAGCACCTTGTGGCCCACAGAGAAGTGTAAGAATAAATGGGTCATGTCCCGTATGGAGGACAAGGACACAATAACTATAATTACTGGCACAAGGCAGGTCAAATGTTCCTTCTTAATATGAATAAGGAAATATTTCCTAAATATAAACCAAAGCTTTTCTGTATATGTGCGTCAATGCTACCCCCCCAACACACACACACACACACACACACACACACACACACAAAAACACAGTAGTGGGAGCACAAAGATGATCAGGCAGATACAGTCCCCTAGAAAAGGCATATGAGACAAGAAATCACTATTAACCCAAAATAATATTAACGACGAGGTACACCCTGAACAGCTCACCGGTCCACTGCAAGGCCAACACTCACAAACATTCACAATCACACCTAGGGGCAATATGAAACAACTAATTGGCATAACGTGACTGTCTTTGGACTGTGGGAGTTAACCGGAGTACCCGGAGGAAACCCATGCAAACTGCACACAGAAACACCCTCACCAAGCTCAGGACTCAAAGCCAGGACTTTCTTGCTGTGAGGCAGACATTAACCACAATGCCACCGTGCCGTACATTTTAAGTGTAACTTCAATGTTCAGCAAAAATAACAAAATTGGCCTTGCCGTTCCAATACTTTCAAAGGAAATTGTATATCCAAGAGAAGCCCCCCGGACCTAACCTCTGCAGTACATATAAAACAAACAGATCATAATGAGTGATCTGCACAGTGATCCTTTCGATGAATGCAGCAGCCACATGTGGGGTCATGGTTTAAATAAAGAGTGTAAAGGCATCCTGGCAGATAATACAGGAAATCAAGGACAAACAACTTGATCAAAATACACTTAATCAGTGACTTATCAACAGGGGGGTTTCCTGCTAATGCACAGAGCTTGGAAATCCTTACCTTCCAGCTAATAGGACACACCAGCCCCCGAACCTTCTGCCCTTTTGTCAGTGGTACGTGTGCAAAACAATGGGGGAAATAATTAAGTGAAGGAATTGCTGCCATCTTTAAAAAAATAAAGGATACCCAAACGCCAAAACAGATTACTGCATAATGCACCGTCCTCAGTCACCATGTGACTTTTTGCAGGACCGTTGCCACTTGTTAAGTAAATTGAGCTGATGATCAAGACCGATGCTAGGCCCTTATCCTTAAGCAGAAATTGTCTTAAAAGTTGTTGAACAGTTATAGCCTTTCCTGGGCCTGCACCAGATACCTAGTTCTTTGCTCTCACATGTAGGATATACTGCATTTTATTTTCACTTGTGGTTGAAGTGTTTCGAGGTGCCTGGGACACCTCATGCCTCTGTAAACTTAAGTGCTTGAGTCAAAGTCAACTGGATTTCTTTTTAAAAAATTTTTTAAGATGTTTCATCTGTCATCTTAAAGGCTTCTTCAGCTCTAAGAGCTGATTGGAGTCCCAGGTATTTAACCTCTAGTGGGGTTGATGCCTCGAGGGTGGATCTAAGAGTCACATTTGAGTCGTTATGTTTTCCGGAGCCAAGGTGTGAATCGTTTGAGTCGTTGCCCCATGCTACCACCATGTGAGTCATTAGGGTCACAAGGGTCGAAGTATGATTGGGGGTTAAACCGCCCTTAAGGTGTCAACCCCACCAAAGGTTAAATACCTGGAAATCTCCATCAGCTTTAGAACTGAAGAAGCCTTTCAGTTGAGCGGTGAGCCTTTGACTCACGCACTCAAGATTTATCAATCTGGCATTACCTTTTTGGAAAAAAACTCAAGAGGCTACAAGAAACAGTGCTTAAACTATCTCTTTGCAGAGACTGGCGTGAAAACAGTCATTGCAATTCTTTAAAACTGGAGCTTGATAAACGTTGGTGCAGATTTTAGAACAGCAGCAAAGCAGGTTCTTGGTTTGAACCTAGGGATGACCTGCAATCCTCAATGGATAAGCAACACGCAGCAGTTGGTGAATGGCTCTTGATAAGAGGGAGTGGCTTCAACATGGGATGACTGATAGATTTGCTATTGCAACAGACATGGAATGATACACCCCTCTGATAAATATCAACAGGTGACACCGGTTGTAGTGTTTTATTTGCCTCTGTTGATAGGTTCCTGTTTTAGAGTCCACCCTCATTCTGTTTACCAAAGCTTAAAAAAAGTTTCAAGAGTAACACATCCAACATGATATTCTGTTTTGCTTGGTTAAAGCACTGCCACGTTGGATACTGGAATGTTCCATGTCCACTATTTATATTTAAGCAAATTCCCAATGTCTTGCAAAGTGTGACATCGGTAGTACCAACTTTCAACTTTGATTTGAGTCCCAGGCTCTGCGAGGGCGTTTCTGTTTGGATTGTCCCCTGGGTGCTCCTGTTTCCTATCACTTTCCAAACACATGCACATTAGGCTATGTGGCTGTTCCAAATTACCCCTAGATGTGAGTGGGAATATGAATGGTTGTGTGTGTTGGCCTGCAGTGGACTGGTAAGCTGTTCAGGGTGTCTTGCTTTCGCCCAGAGTTAGCTAAGACAGGCTTCAACCTGCCCGCAACCCCAGTAGAATTAAGTGTCTCAGCAAATGAATGAAAGAAAGAATGAACTTTCAACTTCGTGCCCCCGTGAGTTAGGAGGGAACGTAAAGGCATCTTGGGTAAATTAGGTTAAGGTCCCAAGATTTTGGCTCCAGGTGTAATCCTATAAGAAAATATGTCTCTACCTGCTAGACTGATTATTATATCCAACAGCTGGCTATCATATAAGAGATGCTAATTTCTGACCATCTGTCATTTTTTTGGTACTCTCAAAGAAAAAAGACAAAAAAAAAAAAAACCCTAAAAAGTCTTTTCAGAACACTTTTAATATATAACAACATATTTACAAATATTTAACATTTGACACTATGTAGTTAAGAGATGTTCCTACAGGTGTCTCTATTTAACAAATTTTTGACATAAATATAATTTCAACATGACTCCCCTTCCTCATAACTACAATAAGAACAAAGTAGCTCGACAGGCTACAAAGTCAGCTGCAAAGTGTTCTCTTTTCTTCTCAACTTTAAAATACAAAAATACCATTGTCCCAACACAATATTAATAGCAAATCTATAGCTTAAGATTCATCACAAGACGCACGGAAGCTCGCATGTCTGCTTGATGGACATTCATTAGGACAAAAAATGTGTTGGTCCTGGAAGCCAAATCCCGTATACACTGTGGAATGCGATCATTAAAACAAGACGGATGGACTAAGAGCAAGACATAAAAAACAGTAGTTGGTCACATCATTGTTCCAGTTTCTTTAGGAGGTAAGGGAGATTAACAACAAAGGGAATTCAGTGTGTATTCCACAATTTGGGGTTTAACAGATTCGAGTATATTCACAACGGATGTGTGGGTAATGATGAGTGAATGAGGGGGCAATGCTAAATAGAAGATATTTACTTTATTTTTTTCAGTGGTTGAGTCGATATCACGTTTACCTTACCCTGGTAAAGGGGCAGGGATTTTGGCACCCTCACCTAGGGGATCAAGTCTATATAGCAATTTTAAGGTAATGTTTCAGTTACAGAGGAAAGTATTTAGATCATTTACTATAATTATACAAGCATGGTCAACGATCAACAGCATCTTCATCTCCAATGGCAAGGAGAATTACAGGACTTGCAGTACCTTGAGTTGGTAAGTCCTTTGATATCATGATGTTACTAGTTATTATGGATAGCATCTTTAACTGATGATAGCACTGGAACAGTAGCTGTGCCTTATCCTCCAGGACGTCGGCAACCATGGACCTCCATTCTCTCTCGTCCCTCGTAGCTCTACAGAGTTGGGCTTTTGACATGCCACCTACAAGCTTTACCAGACCATCCAGGTACTTTTCTCTTGGTCTTCCTCTTCCTTTCTTTCCTTCCACCATTTCAGTCATGATCAAGTTCTCCAACATCTTTCTTCTTATGACATGACCAAAAAACTTCGATTGTCTTCCTCTAACTGTCCTCATCAGCAATCAGATACTTAGTCTGTCAGATACAGAGTTAAGACTTGCAAGGCCTTATACGTCAATCGTCAGACACAGGAACACAAAGCAGTAGAACCTTTACTTTCATGAAATTACTACTAAAGCAATGATATTATCCTTGTCCCTGTGCAAGGTTAAGAAAGAAAAAGGTACTGTAATCCCTGGATGTGACTCGATTAAAGGTACTATTTCTTGCCAATTTCTTGGAAGTGAAGATGCAGTTGAATTCCATGGGTTCAAGCCTCCGGGAAAACAAAAAAGCTGCTATTCTTGGTCCCTTGATGAAGGTCGCTAGTGCCGTCTGATCCAGGGCTTCCATATCATGGTTGATCCTAACAAAGATTCTTAACAAAGTAGGATATGCTAACAGAGGAATTAAAGTGTACTATGGCGTATCTAAAAAAAATTCTTCTTCTTAAAGGAAGTGGGTCACCTTAACTGAGCCGAACATAAAACGAGAGCTGAACATATGAACTCCTGCCTCGGCCGACCACACCACGCACTTACCAGAGCAAAGTACCTATGTGCACATAGGTGGGTGGGTCGGATGGGGTCATGCACGTGCAGAGCACAATTTCCGCAGGGCCTGAGGAAGTTCGTGTGGGTACTTTGCTCGGGGAAGTTTGTGCTGCAGTCCAGGAATCCGTGGTTTGATGTGTTCAGTGTTCGTGCAAGGTTAAAGTGACCTACTTCCTTCAACAGCCAGATGCAGAGACTTTGCCCTTATTTCAGAGGATCCTACAGGATCTTTAGCTTTGTTGGTTATGAATTGTGTACCCCAGTACAAGGACAGGGTCTATAGCACCATTTCTTCATCCAGTTTCAGAAGCTGGCCTATAGCACCTTTACCTTAGGCACATGGGGCAGGGTTCATTGCATCAATTCTTTAGCCAGTTCCAGACGTCTGAACTATAGATCAATTACCTTAGATTGCTATGGAAAAGGAATGGGGCATCATTTCCTTATCCAGTTGCAAGGGTCTAATCTATAGTGCTACCTTTATCTTAGGTGCCCCAGTACAGCAACAGGATTATATCATTGTTTTCATAGGCATGTGTAGACTGGGCCATTAGTACCTAAGTACCGAGGCTCAGACTGTGCTAGATCCCTGATGCTTATATACGGCTGCTATAGAAAATTTTGTTTCTAGGTTGAGGGTTGGGGCACACAGCATCTTGACCCCACTCTGACATGATACAGGAGCCTGTCCTCTAGCACCTGTACATTAGTGAGTTAAGTGCAGATACAAAACCTACAGCATTTCCCTTAAGTTCTCCTCAAAGACAATTTAATGAGATCTGCGAGAAACTAAACTGCATGTTGAAATGTGGTACAAGCACACAAGAGCCTCGAAAGATTTCTGCTGACATGCAGTAAGTAACAAAATTCACATGGGGTAAAATATAATATAGATTTAAATGACATCATTGGTTTACTAATATTCTTAAGAAAATTAAAATTTCATGCCAAAGCAGTCAGCCCGATCTGGTGTGTGTGTCATATCGGTAAATGTTACAGCAATGTTTTGCTAGCGAGGAACATTTTCACATTGTTTTTCACATTATTTCGTACACTGTATACAGTAGTTAAACCCTTAGCTGCTGGCCTAAACCTTTAATATGAATTTAACAGAGACTTTAAATGGAAAGAGCGAGCGCGGACGTCGGAGTAATGAACAGATGCAGAAAACTCGGATTTCACAGCACAGAATACCAGGGATTATGAAAGACATAAATTTGTGTACCGTGGAACGAAATAATGAGCTGTGAGGAGGACATGGGCCATTTTTAACCCATTAAAAATCATAAATAGCATTTAACGGAGGAAAGTGATCCAAGAGTTTGTTCCAGGTTGGCTCAATTCAGTGTATGGCACAACAACAAGTCTTTCATTCCATTCAGTTTTGCCTCCACCCTAAATGTCTCCCGCTGTTAAAAAGTTAAGGATTACACAACACCCTGATGCATTTGTCTTTCTAGTAAATCCCCTCAAGTGGTCATTTGTTCTAAAGTGCAAATAGTGCTTTGTTGCCTGTGTTCCAATTCGCAGGGGTCATGTATGCAGCCATCCACCAGGAGGCGACAAAGGGACAGTTGCAGCCGCAAAGGAATCCAGGACAGGGTAGTCCGTTATTCCTCTGTCGCGCACGCGGCTGGATCTGGTAGATCGAGCGGCTTCACTATCTCTTCGTTATACACTCTCAGAATAGCTTCACATACAAACCGATACTGACTCTGTGAAGGTATTAAAACAGAAGGGAGAGTCAGGAAAAATACAGCTTCATGTTCCACAATATCAACATGTTTCCTTTATTACATAATAACACCATAATACACATTTCTGTGAATCAGCTGTGTACGGTTCTCTACTCACTGCAGTTTGTATCATCATGGCTCGCTGGTCTCTCATGGTTCGGACAATGTCTAATGGATACACGTCTTGACTCCTCTCGATCAGGCACATTGCTGTCTCCATGGTGATTAGAACCCCTGTGCGACCAATCCCAGCACTGTTAGGGGGTGGGGAAAGACAGTGGATCAGTGAGGAACAAGATGAACATTATACTGAACATCTGATTACCATGTACTAACATCATGTAACTAGGGTTCATCAAAAAAAAAACACTCCACTGTAATAAGGCCACGTGCTTGATTATAAGCACAAATTTTACAGCCTTAATATTTTTAATTCAATTATTGCACTTTTGTCTTTTCTCACTAGGCTGATTACCTGGTGTTCAACATATTCCAAAATAATATGATATTTCAGTAAGTATCTATCAACCAGAATATTAAAACCACAAGTGTCAGGAATAATGAACGATATATGCCAAAGATAGGTGGATGTCCCCTAGATGGAGCATCCATCGAACATCCTATGAGCCAGAGGTGCATCACTGTGTTAGTATGTACTTCACATGTCACAAGCAAAAAAGCACACTAAAATAAGATTATTTCTTAAATCAGAACAGACACATCTGAGCCCTGAGTGCATGCATGAAACTGTTTTTCACTCTTATGTTGAAAATATATAGATTTAATAGCAGAGCACCTGATAGATATCTCTAATGATAGATGTCCGAGGCTGGTGTTATAAGTGTAGTGTGGCTCTTTTGGGGGTTATTCTGCCCTGGTGGAAAGTAATCAATAATTAATAAATAAATCCCCTTGCCTTTCCCAACAACGGTTCGGAGTGAAAACACTGGGTTTTCTTTTGAGGCGCATTTCACTAGCTGATTTCCACATTCATTTGTACCACCTGTCCTGCAAGTTTAATTATACGTTTAACGGGTTCATGTTCCAATTTTTTCATTGCCACCCATCCTTATGCAAGTCAGCGATACAGAACAGCCAATCAGCATCAACTCAGTGATGGGGCAGCCTTATTGGGTTTCCTGTAGTGGGCATGCATGGACACGGGACAAAGATCCAAATCATGTTTCATGCTTATGGTGCTCTCTGCTCAGGAGCTCTATTATTTCCTTATACCGAACTTCATTTTACACGATTCCTGTCATTTATCATTATAATCATTTTCAATATGATGCGCAAGGTAAAGAGAAATAAACAACTGCTCTGACATCAAGCAGTCTATAAACAGTGTATGTATGAAATTAGAACACTAGAACAATCTAGTGGTAGTCCTGGTATTTATTATTATTTTTATTTATTTATTATTATTATGATGACGATGATGATGATGATGATTATTATTATTATTATTGACCATTGTGAGATATAGAATCCAGACTCCTTGTACACATGTCAGATGATGTTGGTGTGTAATGATGGTTGTTTTTTAGGCCTGACCTGCAGTGCACAACCACAGGGTCGTGCGAGTCTCCTCGTTTACTGCGCACCAAGTTAACAAAGTTCAGAAAATCAGTGGAGTCGTCTGGAACACCGTGATCAGGCCAAGCCACGTACTGCATCTGACAAATGTGCCTCTCTTCTTTAGTCTACACACACGCGCACACACACACATACAGGAAAGACATATATAAAACTGCTCACATGACATAAATCAACATCTATTTTTCTTTTTTTTTTCCAAACTACTGCAGTGTGTTAACAAACATAATAAGAATTTCAACTGTCCAGTTATTGGTGTACCATCACTTTGTCCTCCCCGCCTTACCTCCAGGTGTGTGAGCGTCAGCTCTCGGAGCAGATATGCTGATTTCCCATCCTCAGACACACAGGACACCTGGAAGTTGCCGTAAGTGCCAGTGGCAGAGACATTAGGCCAGTACTGGTGACACTTCACCTTTAAAAAATAGTTAAAAAAGAGCCTCATAAACTAGTAAAATTTAGCACTTTGGAGTAAAATGTGCTGACAAATTAGCAGCAAGCAATCCCTGATGTGAACCCAAATGTCAAAAATCATCCTATCTCACAATGTTAAAAAATCTTTAAAAAAAAAAATCCTGGATCCTGAATTTAATCCGGGTCATCTAAACAATTCAATGAAGTCTTTCTTGTCCAAAGTCGCCTTTTTTGGTATTTAAAAAAAAGAATAATTTTTTAACTAATTAAAATAAAATCCTTAAAATCCTGCTAACAAGCACAATAAGCTCCTTGGCAGAGGTAATAATTCTTCTTAAAAATGTTATTGTTGTGGAATTGAGATCACATGACACTTTTACTGCCTGAAGGTGAACTCCATTCAACTCATTGGGGGATGTGAAACACAAAATGTCTTACATTAGTGCTTTTTATAATCACCTGATCATCTAATTACCTGCACATGGGTTACATCAATCAGTATCGAGTGTACGAATGAGCTGTGTGACAAAATCAGTTACAGACATCCATGTCTGAGCATGTAAAGTAAACCTTAAACATACCCTGCCCCGTTCCACCTGCGTGGTGAGCATGACCACTAGGGCGGCGCTCTGCTCCCACACCATCTGCCAGAAATCACAACAAGTGCCAGGGAGCGGACCTTGGCATGCAATGTATCGCCTAACACCACCTCCCCCCGGTATCTCCATCTGGGGGGGGGGACACAAATGTTGTTAAAAACAACAACAACAATGATGATATACTAGCATGTTAAAACTGTAGATCTGATGCTAAAATGCTAATCTCATTAATCTCACACGAACACAGTACCATGTGTGCATGCATGTGCAAATGCAAATAGAAATGGAGGACAAGTAAGAGCTTAAAATTGTGTTTTGTGTAAAATTAATAAATATCTGGAGATAAATCCTGGGGTCTTTTGCAGGCGGATTTAAATGGTGCACACTGATTTGTGTTTGTAGGTTCTTACATTAATGAAGTTTGCGTTGATGTAATCCTCGGCACCTTTCAGGACGACTCGAGTTGCATCATCTGCATGAAACACGGTGCTCATATGTCAGAAAGGTACGAGATTTTTAAACTGGATAATACTGAAATAGTACAATCACACACACATTCACACACTGTCGTAATTACTCACATGGTGAAATGTCCCGATAGCGATTTTTTGAGAGGTTCTGGGGTAACCTGGCACAGGACATGGACATTCCAGGTCTTTTTCGGTACACTTGCTGGATAAGATAGAAGATATTTCAAATGATGATTCAGCAGATACTCAGAATAAGATGTAAGGTTTTATAAGTGCTTCAAATTCCTCAAAGTTTTTATATTAAAATTCATAATTCAAAAAAAGCACTTCTTGTAATTATGTAAAGGATAAACAACCAACAACCAACATTTCAAGCAGCTTATCTCTGCTTTAGGGCTCATCTAACAAACCAGGACTAAGTGAAATGAAGCAGATTATTGAATCTACGTGCTGATGCTAATGAACCCACAGCCTAGGAACACATACAAAAACACATTTGGGTTTCCTTCAACACACATTTCCCGAGCTCTTAATCCAAAACACATAATATTATCAGGTTTTGAATGATCAGAGTGGAGTGTGAAAAAACTACTAGTGAAACAGCAAAGTCATGAAACAGGAAAAAACACAGCATGCATACCGATAACAGGAAGTGATATTCAGATTACTATACCGCTGGTTAAAAGGCAGGTAAAGATACCAAAAGCAAAATATGGAGACATTTCAAAAATATCCTTAAAATATAAGGTGTTCATTTAAACAATTGTGTTAAAAATTGTTTCAGTGACCACTATATTTGTAAACATAGTAGCTAAAACCTTTCTGGAGGGTTATATAACAATTATTCTCTAAATGTTGTCTGACATGTGAAGTCGACAGGACTATTCAATTCAGCCACTTCCACGGAGCCTGAGGTGAATATTTGTTTTTACATTTGTTTAGGTATTTTTTTGCATATACTACACAGGGACATAAGCAAAAGTTTTCATGGTTTATTTTTAATTGATTCAAGCATTATCCCGAGTTTACGGGGTGGATAATAAGCAATTATTGAATGATGTGAACTATGATAAAAAAGAATTATTCGGTTGAGGGGTTCTTCGTGACACTCTCATGTCGTCTGAAAGCTGAAGTCTATAATTGTTTTATTACTCATTCAAAATATTTTTAAAGAAGACTCACGTTACTGTGTCGCGTGTGCTAGTCGTTTAATAATTATTCAACTTATCTGATAGCAATGATGCAATAATTTGGTTATCCTATTGCAATAATGAAATATCAAGAATATTTTGCTGGCTTTCACCAATCAGAAACAATGAAATCTATTAAATGAAGAATAATAATGCATATTATCCCTGTGTAGTATATAATGTATAATTTATATACATGAATTTATTACAAATAATAAGTATAAGAATAAGCGTAGTATGGCTAAGTGACTCACATCAAACTGAGCGAGCACAGAACCGGTACTCAATCCATCTCTCAGAATCTGGAAGGATGATTTCCATCCGTCTGGTTCCGAGTGAGACCGATCCAAACCGCAGCTTTCTGGAATGTACTGGAACTCGGGCTCCAAATCCAGCTTCTCCTCTTCCTCATCCACATCATAGATTGCTACAGTTGTTTAATGAAACCAGAGATTTTAAGATTTTACGGTTTTAACTTTCACAAATATCAGAAACTTTCAAATGACAAATGGCATTTAAAAAAATACAGTATAATAAAAAAAGCAATCTTGTCATTTTTAAACAACTGGGTATGTGAGCATGGGAATAACTCAGTAAGCGACAACTGTAAACAAATCATTTTTTTACATAATATTCCTGTTATGCCCCATCATCAATAATTCTTATAAATATTAGGTACAGGATAATCACATGCACAGTTTAGAGTAAACTCTTCGTATACTCTAGACTATTAGTTACTCACCATTGGGTCTTACTAGCAGAATAAGCTCTCCTGATTGGTTTTCACAGCTGGCTTTGATTAGCATGACCACATCATCGTGCGTGTAATCTGAAATGTCCCGCCCATTTATTAGCACCACCTGGTCACCCTCATTAAGACGCGGTACACACAGGTCAGCCTGATATGGGTTAGAGATTGGTTAAAAGTCAATATGCAGGATCTTAGTGATAATGTGACTGGAATCAAACATGAACATCTTTGACATGGACAAAAGCTTGAACCTACCGCAGTTCCAGGAGCAACACGAGACACTATGATTGGCATTCTCTGATCGGCGCCACCCTGTGGATGGAGGACACGATTCATATTCCGGTATATTTTGACGATTAAATGACCTTTTAATGTTTTCTCAAATAGCGCAAAACGTACCTTTACGTTGAATCCGAAACGTCCGTTTTCATCCGGCTTCATTTTGATTAGCACGAGGTTGTCATGTGGAACTGCACCATTCTGCAATTGAGCAAGTACAACTATAATATGGTGCCAAAAATGCTCTTATAATGGAGAAAAACAACTACTAGCTTTTTTTTTTATTATTAGCCTTTGTTATGTAATAATGTCATTTTTTTCTACCTTAAAAACCTACCATGCTCTTATCCGAAGCTACAGGCACGTCGTAGAGTTCGGAGGTGTGATCATCAAGCTCCAGCTCAGATCGGGATTGGCTGATGTGACTAATCAGGTTCTTCCTGGACTGCTTTGGTGGAAGAGCAGGAGGTTGGCTGTCGATCGCGCTGTCTGGGGATCTGCAGGGTAGCACAATGGAAATGAACTCTGCTGGAAGCCATGATTACAATCACTGCTGACAATTTTCCAACAATCACACAACTTATTTACAATAGCCTGACAACGCTGCTGATATCGAAGACACCAATGCTTTTTTTCCTGTCCCGTCACTTCTATAATACAGTGCATACACACAGAGCCAGCAGCATGACTTTTGTTTTCTGCTGCATTCACGTCTCAACAAAGCGTCCGCATGCTGCAAGTATTATAATCAGGTTCTTCCGACAGCACTTTGGTGGAAGCAAAGAGTGAATTTGGATATTAGCATAACAAGAAGGGAGAATTAGCTCGCATGCCTGTAACAAGAAATATAATAACCAGGCCTGGCCTTGGTCTTCTGACAAATACAGAGCCTTATTATGAATGCTCTGATTATAAGCATGAAAGCATTCTTCTTCAGTCCTCACTGACACAGTCTTTGGGAACTTTATATTAGGGGGAAAAAAATTAAAACTAAATAAATAACTAAACAAACAAATAAATAAATAAATTGACGAATTAATTAAAAAATACATGGCGAAACATCAAGCCATAAAGAATGGTGTAGAAAAAACAAGTTGTCTTTATTTGTCACATATGCATTGCAGCACAATTAAAATCAATTTTCTTCGCATACCCCAATTCAGCAGAAGTTGGGCTCATAGCACAGGGTCAGGCATGATGAGGTGCCTCTGAAGAGAGGGTTAAGGGCAAGGCCCTGAAGGGCCCAATAGTAGCAGCTTGGTACTGCTAAGGCTTGAACCCCAAACCTTCTGGTCAGTAACTCAAAAACCTTAACCACTGAGCCACCACTTCCCCAATCATATTACTGCCCCAATGATAAACAGATCAAGGTCAAAATGTAATAGTTAGTTAGTACATCATATCATGCCAACCATGCCAAGACAAACACCTCGACTTCGAGCATGCCAAAGCCTGGCCTTATTATCTTGTTTTATTACAAGTTTCTTTGCACGAAACCCACACTAGAACGCCCGAGACCGGGACTTGAACACAGGACCTTCTCCGTGCTAACCACTACGCCACCGTGCTGCCCTAACCTAATACGTAATAATTTTAATTTGCTCTTGTTTTGGTACTACCATGTTTTCTTTTCTTTCTTTAATCTGATGTCATGGCCACGGACAAACGGAAACCCACTGATTTCTAATTTTGTGCATATAAAACACATTCACCACAAAAAATGTATGTATACGATTACAGAATATGTAATTAATTCGATTAATATTTTTAATCAACTAACAGCCCTAGTATATGTGTGTGTATACATTATAAGGGGTTTTGTACATTTTGTACTCAGATCATTTTATTTTCATCATGTCTTTGGAGAGGAAACCTTATAAACCAAGCAGACATTGTTCAAATCGATTACTAACCATAAATGCGACCAAAGCACACATGTTCTGGTGCTTGTGTGAAATGAAAAGCCTGATGAACAGTGTGTTTGCTTTTTTAGAGGAGTCTGATTTTATAGCCAGTAACATATCATAAAGAGGGAAAAAATGTTTTTAAAAAATTCTTTACATATTTCTTAAATATATTTAAATCTCTCTCTCTCTCTCTCTCTCTCTCTCTCTCTATATATATATATATATATATATATATATATATACACACACACACACACACACACACATTTTACTACACTGTTAGTATAGGGGGAAAAAAGTTTGAAAGTCCTGACCTAACCCCTCGTTCGACATGCAGCAGTACAAAAGAAAAAAGAAAACCACAGCACCAACCAGAGAAAGTTTCCACCCAGTGTGTATTGCTAAAATAAGCACATGTACAAATGCTAACTGCATCTCTGAGCATTGTGGAAACTGCGATGACTCAAATATGAACTTGATTAGACACACACACGCGCGCACACATAATGTCATCAATACATTTCAGCATGCAGTCATCACCTTGATCCTATCAGACTTTTGAATACATAAACAACGTGTGCATCATAGAAAACCATGTCGTCTTTGCTATGAAGTGCGATCTCAGAAAGGACGAGTCAGTGCAAATAAATATGATGATTTTTTTTCCCCGGACTAATCACTTAATCCTACGATGAAACGATGACCCCGCCACCATTATCTGTGTGTTCTGAGGGTTAAAATGATGTTAACCCTATTCACACTCACCAGAGCTCAACCCAGTTTAACACTGATGATGGATATTTCTTTGCAGATGTGAACATTAAACAGCACTCTCCACCACCATTATCAACACAGCCAGAAGGAATATGGCGCTCCTCCCTCCAATACGGTTAAGTTGAGAACCTTCAGCTCAAGATTAGCAAATATTATCCACCTATTCAAGAGTCGCATCACGTGTCCACAGACTTGTGGAATATTTAAACAAATTAACATGTTAAACTACAATAAAGGGTCACGCTAGTCAAAATGCAACCAGTAATACAAGAGTTGCAAAAAAGTGTTTTCTGGTTGATCAGATTGTAGAGTAAGATCTGACAGACATCTGCAACAACTGCGGTCAGGCCATCTGATGAACCTTTACACAGTGCACTTCACACCAGGGCTAACCCACCACAGCCCTGAACAACAATTACTTTGAAAGCTGTCATTTAAATTAAAAATCTAGCATATAGTACATAGAATTCAAATTTATGTAAATAAAAGAAATGTAACTAGAACTACTGCCTGGCGGTTATATGTCTCTGTGCGGTAGGGCCAGAGTGACCTTAACCTTGAGCTCCAAAATCTAATCAGATCATCCTTGAGTCAAGGTGGACTTTTCTGAAAAGTTTTAAAGAAAATTCCTCAAAGCATTCTCGAGATATTGCGTTCACATGAATGGTCCACATGAGGGCACCTTGACCTTCGACCTGTGACCTTTAGTGGACTTTCTTGCAAAGTTAGAAGAAAATCCCTCAAAAACATTTCACGATATCACGTTCACAAAAATGGCACAGATGAGATGCAAGTGACTTTTGACCTTTGAGCTATTAAAGTCTAATCAGTCCACCCGTGAGTCAAGGTGGACATTTTTGCCAAGTTTGTAGAAAATCCCATAAAGAGTCCTTAAGATATTGTAATCACAAGAATGGCCAGGATGTAAGTCGAGAGGGACGGATGGACAACCCACACACATAATTTTATTTGTGTTCATTTATGGCATTTGGCAGACCCCCTCATCCAGAGCAACTCATATTTATTATTTTTACATAACTTGGGGTTACAGGCCTTGATCAAGGGCCCAACAGTGGAAGTTTAATGGTACTGGGGCTTGAACCCCCAACCTTTGAATCAACATGCCAGAGCCTTGACCATATAATACCTCCGACTCTGGCTATCGCCGGCATGAAGGCATAAAAAGTGTAGACAAGCATGTACACTTTATGGAAAGAAAGTTATGTTTATCAGGACATCTGGCCATTTCAACCTTTGTAGCTACTACAGTTTCTACTCTTCTGAAAAAGGTGTCCAAGGAAATGTGTCCCCTTTCACACAAAACAAGCATTAGTGCAGGCCACTGGTGTTCCTTCTTCCCAAAACCTCATTAAACTATGGCTTTATGGATTGTGCTTTGTGCACAGGGGCATTGTCAAGCAGGATGGGTGTTCTCCAAACTACTGCCACAATGTTGGATATTCACAATAGTCTGAAATCAAGTTTAAGCGTTTGTTTAGGCAGGACACCGTAGTCTGCCGACTCCCAAACATCAGCTGACTATCCGCTGCCTCACCAACACCAATCACAACTGCATCATCAATGACTTGTCTTGACTTTCATGCAGAGGAGTCTACGTGTGGCCTTGCAGCTCCAGACTCATCGCCATCTGTTCCATGGATCGATGGAGTGGGATTCCTTTGAGCTTCATCTCCATGACTTCTTTCTCAAGGTATCCAGTATCCTTTCTGGTTATGGCTCCCAAGTGGCGCATCGACAAGGTGCAACCCGGAGATCGCAAGTTCGAATCCGGATTGATGCTACAGCCATCCGTGACCGGGAGTCCATGGGAGCTAATTGGTCAAGCTCTCACGAGAGGGAGGGATGGCATACACTCATTTCTCTGTCACTCACAGCAATCACCAGCCAATCATGGGCGTCTGTGAGCTCATTCGTACGAGGGGGAGGATAGCGCTTTCCCTCCGAGTGTGTTAGGCCGCCCCCAAATACGCATGCGCAGCAGTTCGAAAAGAGGCGGGTGGCAGCATTGCATGTCACAGAGGGGCATGTGCATGCTTATGCCCCTCCCTGGTTGGTGGTGGTCGTGTTAGAGGGAAGGCAATACATGATGGGTGGGAATTGGATACGACTAAATTAGGGAGAAAAATGGGGAGAAAAAAAAAGACCAAACCATTGCAGTCTCCATTGAGCAATGATGGTTGAGGTAGGGGGTTGTTCAGTCCTGTTTCTGATTCTATCACTGCTGATATAATTGAACCAGCGCACCCCCATAAGAGATCTCAAGCACTGCAGATCAATATAATGTAATTATTCAAGGCGGTCGGCGGGCATTCCCTTTGACTTTCTGAAGCCTCCACTACCCCAGCTCCCACCCTTCATAGCCTTTAGTCGTGGTATGGGGGCTTTCCCCCATATATCAATTTCACTAATGTCAATAGTTATAATTGTTTCTAAGCATTGCCTGTGCTTGTATTGATAGCATTACATCTGCATTATATGTAGGAGTAGTATCACACATACTTACATTTAAATAAAAGCTTAGTATACTATTTACGTATTTTAATTTATTGCTCCAATATGACGGCTGGTAAGACCTCAAGTCTGGTACAGGCCTGTTTGGGGGTAAAGCTGCTTTTCGAAACAATCATTCCTAATAGTTTAACAAGATTAATCCTCCTGAACCAAGCCATTCTACTTAAGATAAATGTCAGAAATATTGGGACATGTGACTCCTATTTTTTGTTGCCCAGGTGATCGACTACTTAAACAATTAACATCTATTCTTGGTTTGAGCCCTAGTTTTTGCCTCTTTTGCCTCTGAAGATGCTATCTGTTAAAAAAAGGATAAGCCAACACAAAGATTAGACAGCTCTCTATGAAAGAAGCTGAAACTGGAAAAAAGAGAATTATTCATGAAGCATTGGGAATAGATATAAACAATACAACAATTCGGAAATTGCTTGAAAAAGAAAGAAACCACTGATGTTTCCTGACAAACAGGCATTAACAGGCCAGCCAAGAAAAACAACAGTCAATGACAAACATTGTGAGAGTTCATCCATTCACTTATTATCTAAACATACTGCTGATCCTGTTAGGGTCGTGACTGAAGCACCCTCGAAGGATAGCCAGTCTACTGAAATGCCAACACAGATACAAACAACCATTCACCCTCATATTCACACCTAGGGGGCAATTTAGAGTAGCCAGTTGACCTAGTGTGCAAGCGTTTGGAATGTGGGAGGAAACTGGACTACCCAGAGGAAACCCAGGTAAGCACAGGGGGAACATGCAAACTCCATCTAGAAAGACCCATCCTGGCCATAGGGCTTGAACCGGGACCTTCTTGCTGTGAGACGAACGTGCAAACCACTACACCACCGTGCCACCCACTGTGAGATTTATGAAGGAAAAAAACAAAAGCCAACAGCCAGTGACAACACAACCCACCTCGACAGCGCAAGGGTGAAGGTACCACAATCAACCCTACTTATAAGACTTTGAGAGCAGAAATATACAGGCCATACCACAAGGTACTCATCAGCAGCAAGACTCAGAAGACCAGATTAAAAATACAGAAATGAGCCTGTCACCCACGATGAGCATCTCACTCGCTCATTTGTTTGCTGAAACGCTTAATCCTACCAGGTTGCTTCGAGGCTGGAGCCTATATCAGCCAAAACTGGGTGAAGGCTGGGTACACCCTGAACAGCTTGCCAGACCATCGCAGCGCCAACATACAACCATTCACACACTCACACCTAGGGGCATTTTGGAACAGCCGATTAACCCATGTTCTGCATGGGAGGAAACTGGAGTACCCAGAGAAAACCCATGCAAGCATGGGGATTCGAACCCAGGACCTTCTTGCTGTGAGGCGGATGTGTTAACCACTACGCCACCGTGCCGCCCAAGACCAACATCTACCAAAGTAAAGAAAAACCCAAAGTGTGGAGAAAGAACAGATCTTCTCATAATCCAAACACATAGGTTTATCAGTCAAGCATGTTGGAGGTAGAGTCATGGCCTGGGCTTGCATGGATGCTTCTGGAATGGGCTCAATGATCTTTACCGATGATGTAATTCATGGATCATTCAGAAGTCTACAGCAGCTTTTTTCTTGCCAATTTATAGAGAAATGCCTCTAATCTAATCGGGGGAAACTTCATCAACAACACACAGCTCTACAATGACCCAAAACACACTTCTAATATGACAAAGGACTTCATCAGAGGGAAAAACTGGAAAGTTGTAGACTGCCCAAGTCAATCACCAAACCTTAACCAATGGAGTGTGAATGACAACTCCTGAAGAGGAGACTGAAGGGGAAAAACAGAAGAAACAGCAACCTATCGAAGCTGTGGTCTGGAGACATGAAAAGCACCACTGAAGAAGAATGCAACAGTTTAGTGATGTCAGCTATCAAGGAAACTTAAATTTTGATGATGAGCCCAAAAAAAAAAAAAAACCCAGACAAGCTGTTGTGTTTAATTATGTTTAAAGGTACAGTGTGTAAGATTAATCCGTATTTAGCATCATATAGTGGTGAGGTTCCAGACAACCCAATGAAATTTCATTCCTGAACCTCCCCTTCGAAGCCTGTATGGTGTCGGGCTACTGTAAATACACAGTGGTGCAAGATGGCAGCTTCCGTAAGAGAGGACCGACCTGCTCCCCATGTAGATATAAACAGCTTATTCTAAGGTACCGAAAAACCTTTTTAAAAAAATTATTATTTAAGATTTATCAAAACTTTTTTTTTTAATTATTATTAAAGATTTATCAAAACTTTTTTTTGATGATATACTTAATTTCTGCTAATGGATCCTCCACAATCTTACACACTGTACCTTTAAAGATTAATACTGGAGCTAAGGAGCAGCATGGTGGCGTAATGGTTAGCATGTCTGCCTCACAGCAAGAAGGTCCTGGGTTCGAGGCTCGGGCGTTCCTGTGTGGAGTTTGCATGTTCTCCCTGTGCTTGCGTGGGTTTCCTCTGGGTCCTCAGGTTTCCTCCCACAGTCCAAAGACATGCTGATTGGCTGTTCCAAACTGCCCCTAGGTGTGAGTGTGAATGGTTGTGTGTGTTGGCCCTGCAATGGTCTGGCAAGCCTTGCCCAGTGTCGGCTGAGATAGGCTCCAGCCTCCCCACAACCTTAGTAGGAGTAAGCGGTTCGGTGAATGAGAGAGTGTGGGAACTGAACATATCCTTAAATTTATTTCTATTTTTTCACCGAAACTCTTCTACTTTGGAAGCTTCACTGTGATTAAAAAAAAAGAAAACCACCCTCAGGATTAAATGTTAAACCTTTCCAGAAGGATGTGAGAAAAGCACTGAGCATCAAAGCGCTGTAAAATAGTGACCAGATGAAACATGTTTGTGTTTCTAGTTTAATATGAAATAAAAATCTCCACAAAAATATGAAGCTGTTGTTTTATTAAAGATTATGCTCCAGGATGGTTCTTAAATGTTCTTTATATTACTAATAATGGAGAAGAAGCTATGTATAAAATCAGAAGAATGTAATAAATGAGCAAACACACTTACGGGGTCGAGTCCAGGCTGATGCTGTTAGCCTGCGTTGACGATGCTGACTTATGGTTGGTGAAAGCTTGGCATACTGAGTCATCGATCACATGATCCACCAGGTGCCCGATGGAGGACGGTCGGACCCTCGTGCCATCCGCAGCAAATATGGAACTGCAGGCGACAATCGTAGAACTAGGTAAGGTAATTATTTCTACTTTCTCACATTAAACTTCTGTTACCGCGATACACCTGTTACATTCTTATTGAATATCTGGAGATTTTATGTTCCATTAATGACATACATTAATTACTGTACAGATTATTGTTATTACTTCATTGTTTGGATTCATCTTCTATTTTTATGTTCCATTGTTTATGATTATGAATTGTTCCATTGCTTGTTTATTTTTTTTTTTTATGTAAAACAGATTTCTCTGGAGACTCAAAATTAAACATTATACTACACACAGTGATATGATGATGATGATGATGATGATGATGATGATGTTTGTCTGCTGCTACAACAGGTGACATCCTATTGTTTTTATTATTACTTGAGAGGATGATGGCACGGAGGGTGTGTCACTATCCTCGTCATTGCCCCCCCACCCACCCCACCCAAAACATACAGCTAAGTGATTGGCTACCTAAAATTGCCACTAGACGTCAACTGTATATA
>JBCNYH010000014.1:16291745-16302716 GCA_039654325.1 Tandanus tandanus
GTGTGTGTGTGTGTGTATGTGTGTAAAAAACATAGTGCTAGTCTAAGTACTGCCGAAAAAGGTAGGTTTTCAGCCGTCGTTATTTTACAACACACCATTATTAATTATAACTATTATAACTGTAGAGTATCATTCACAGAAGCAAAAAAATGGTTGAAAATCAATATTTTATATCAAATTATTGATATATTTAGTAAGTGTAAGAAGTAGGATTCTATACAGCGAAGTCATTATCAAAAAAATAAACCACATCAAAGTGATATGAGTCCCCTCCGCTAAAGCTCAAGGTCTTGAATCACACTGTTGTGGTTTATTACACAATAATGGCTGACTCGCTGTAAGTTATTCCTTACATAGTAGCTTCACCAGATAGGTCAAATCACTGTGGGGAGAGCGGTTAGACCTCTGTTTCAACTACCAAGCTTTGAAGAACAAAAGGTTCCTTTATTTCAGTGGTCTTCTTTATAAGTAAGATCAGGTCTGATCGGTCTCAGGTCTACTAACAGCCAGTCAAGATACTTACAGGACACAACAGGCGAGACAAGCAATTATTTATGATGTCACAATATGGAAACTACTAGTATTTTCTATAGAATCACAATAACAGGTAACTATAACATCACAATGATATGAGATTACAATAAACCTTCTATTTCTCTGTCATGATGTCTTGTCAGTGTGTCACATGACATATGACCAGATGGCCTCTTCAACAACTATACCGCAATATTAACACACAGTCCTAAAGCCGTCCTTACTTTCGGATAATCAATAGTACAGAAAGACACACAACTACATTCTCCCTTAAACCCCCGTAACACTGAGCCACATTCCCACTACCTCCGCATAGTGAGTGTATGGGACGATCTGGTTGACTGTGGTAAAACAATAATAAGAACGCACAGGACGTGGTGCACGTGTGTGATCATTCGCATGATAAGAAATTAGTGAGAACCCGGCATACATGACGGAGTTAGGATGCAGTAAGAGTGCATAGTTTTTCCATTTTGGCCACACCCCCGCTGAATTCAGTGACATTTCCCGTGCAGTCTTTATGGTCGTCTTCTGAGTGTAATGGGGGACTTAGTTTATAGTAAACAGTGCTCCCCCCGTTCTACTGTATTTCAAGATTAGAAACATGTATGGGGCAGTGGTGGCCCGTTGGTAAGGTGCTGGATTACTGATCCCAAGGTTGCGGCGCTATACAAGCCCCACTATCGCCGGGTTCTCACTGCTGTTCCCCCAGTGCAGCTAACTGGGTTATCAAAGGCCAGCCATGTCTCCCACTGTCTGTGGTGAGAGGCATGTAAAAGAACCATTGCTGACTATCAAAAAGAGCAGGCCGCATTGCCTGGCGAGCTGTCCAGGGTGTACTCCGCCCTCACCCATAGTCGGCTGAGATGGGCGCCAGCCTCCCCGCGACCCTAATTAGGATTAAGCGGTTCGGAAAATGAATGAATGAAACATGTATGGGCTACATAGCATATTTCTGAAAACTGAAACCAACACTGGAGCGAAACTGACACGAGCATTTGCCGTGACATCATCTTCATGTTACATCGCAATCCTACACATTCTCAGAGTGCACTGAAATGCTCCATTTCCCTTAAAACATTCTCATTTTTGTATTTTTAACACCTGAGCTGTTTGTGCTATGACAAATTTCTCCTCTGGACTACTGAAATTGGTGCTAAAGAAAGATTTCAAAAAGATTTCTTTTTTTTTATCTGTGCAAATTAGTTAATATATTTAGGGCACTATTTCACAACCAGGCCCCCATTATAAACAATATGTATTCATTTTATTCATGTAGTAATTGTTTTAACCTGATCAGCGTCTCTGTGGACCCACAGCAAATTTTTTTAAAATATTTAAAGTCTGGCTGTGCTAATTTTTTTTTTTAATTATTATTACTATTATTTTTTATTACTAACATTAAAACAACATTTAAAGGTACTGAAAGATAAAAAAAATATATAATTTTTTTGCTTTAAATTTTTTTTTAAAATTTGATACAAAATTGTAATACTGAGTCAGCTGTATACCTATAGTATCTCAGAACAGCATATCGACCTGCTCACAATATCATGATATCAACATTGACCTGCTGTAGCATGAAAAGGAAATAATCAACTGGAATTATTGACAATTGTTTTGCCAACTCTATTAGCTTAAATAAAAGTAATTAATAACCATATAAACTGAACAAAATGAAGTAATTAATAATAAGTATTAGGGTTGTCAACCAATTAAAAAATGATCTAGTTAATTACATGATTATATAATGAATTAATCTAAATCAATTACATACATACATTTCTATTTTATATATGTATATATTTGTCTGAAGCATGTCAAACACCCTGATATTCATTTTATATACATATATATACACACATGAGGGCAGATCCAAAAGTCCGTAGCCTTATGCATTTTTCATTATTTTAGTTTTATATTGGTACTCATTTTCAAAACTACAATCTGTTCCAATAATATTCAGTTGAAAACTTCGCTCTAGTTGTAATTCAGTAGAGTTATTCAGGTATGTACTCTGGGTGTCTTGTTGCTTCAGGGCAATGCACCAGTTCACACCTCACAGGTGGCCGTTGCTGCCGCAGCCGAGTGCAGCTTCGAACTTCTACCACACCCGCCTTCTTCACCTGATCTTGCACCCTCAGACTTTTATTTGTTTCCCACGCTCAAATCGGAACTTCGAGGGCGACATTTTGTGAGTGATAATGAAGTCATTGAGGCTGTTGAGACCCTTTTTGAGGAACACGATGCCAGCTTCTACACAGACGGAATTGTAAAGTCGGAGCATCGCTGGAACAAGTGTATTGATGTTCAGGCAGATTATATTGAGAAGTAAAGTTATTAAACTTATGAAATTGTTGAGTTTTTATATCACACACACACACACACACACACACACACACAAATACACACAGTATGACCAAAAAAACCTCCAACATTTCAAAAGTAAATAAAAAAATTGTTGATATAATCAAATTTTTATTTTCACACATGAAACTTCATTAAATACAGTTTTATACATCATGTTTTAAAGATGATCCTCCTTCAAATGGTGGCCGTCATTGTCTATACATTCTTGGAGGTGATTTCCGTCATTGAGGATACACTCAGAATTTCAGGAAGCCCCTCAGAAAAAAAAAATCACAAGGGGCGAGGTCAGGGGGATGGGCACCCGCATGACAAAATCAGATGTACCGTAGCTCCATCTTACTGAAACTGCACATCGAACACAAGGTGTTCAAGCTGTAGATTTGCAGTCACTGCAGAATGTTCTTGCATAACTCCCTGCGGCTTATCCAGTCTCTCGCACTGAGTTCTTGCAGAACCATCATTTTGTAGGGATGGAAGTGGATGTCTTTGTGTAAGATTCTCCTTGCAGTTTCCTGAGCAATCCCTACAGCAAAAGGATGCTTCTGCGCAGAACGTCTCGGAGGCTGCGCAACAGATCGCCTCAGTATGCTTCAATTTTCTCAGGTGTAAGAGTGCTCCTGGGTCGACCAGGTAATTTTCTTTTCAAAGCTGAGCCTGTTGTGCCGAAATCCTCTACCCACCGCAAGATGGTTTTCCGTTCTGGAACGTTTTGGTTGCATGGAATACTGAAACATCTTTGAGAGGCAATCACAGAAAGGTTGCTAACAAAGAATGCTTCGACAGCAAACGCACCGTGTGCTTCCGACGATGCTGTGTTGGCGACAGAACGGTTCGGGTTGGGCTACTAATTGACCTTAGCACCGCCTCTCTTGCCTCACTAAGTTTCATGTGGGCAAATAATAATTTGGTTATGTTTAAAGTGGGAGGGGTTTTTAGTCATCTCATGTATATACATATATATACATGAACTATTATATCAGTAGAATAGAGTATTTTTGGCAAACAAGGAGTTTTTCAGTGTTTCTACTGGTTTTTCAGGAAATCATCGGTGCAGTAATCAAGCAACCCAACTCACAATGTCCTTATGAGGAACTCATATTTTAGGTAGTGCCTAAATCAATTTATTATAGTATTGCACTAGAGCAGTAGCACACATAAGCAGTCATTACTTCATATTTTATATAGTGTTATTAATGACATTTCATGCATTCTAGCACATTTTAACAGGTTGTAATATAGTTTTAATACCAGTCTGGGACCCTGTCCAGTCTCTGGACATCCACACATATGTAAAGTATATGTAGCATAGGCACACAAAATAAATGTTGGTAAAAGGGTGCATTGTGGATTTGCAGTTTGAAAGTGGGCATACCGTGCATAATAATATGCTCTCACTCATTTGCCAGACCGCTTATTCCTACTAGGGTGACGGGGAGGCTGTGCCTATATCAGCCAACACTGGGTGAAGGCAGGGTACACCCTGAACAGCTCGCCAGACCATCACAGCGCCAACACACACAACCATTCATACTCACACTCATACCTGGGAGCTATTTGGAACAGCCAGTCAGACTAATGTGCACGTCTGTGGACTGTGGGAGGAAACCGAAGTACCTGGAGGAAACCCATGCAAGCACGGGAAGAAGGCGCAAACTGGCTTTTAATTTTTATTTATTTTTATTTTTTTTTACTTACCCATTATTTTATAGACGTTAACATCAATTTAATGTTCTCTGGCATTAAAATAGAGGCACTGTAACAAAAACAAGGTTATTAGCAACAGTTGAACGTTTTGAGGTGGCATTGTGTGTAATCCAGCCTCAGCTACTTCAGATACCAACACTGACGGCTTGCTTGTTTTATGCGTTTAGTAACAAGAACGTTTCGTGAACATAAGAAGAGTTTGCCCCAATGCCCTATTGAAATGCGCTCACAGCACTGAAAACGTGGTATGGAGTACTGCTGATTTATGCATTGATCCAATAATCAAGCGGAATGAATTTGATGATGAAAAGAGCACTGGGTCGATGGACTGATGCACTAAAATTTCACGCGAAATTGGGTGTCCAAACGAATAATTTTTACAATGGCGTCGATGTCCATGGTCAACACATAAATGTTCCATTAACTGGGCCAAGCAACGTTTTTTTTTCTGCCTCCTTCATTTAACAAAGGCACTGTGGCCAGAACGGCGCCGGGTCAAAGGGTACCGTGGAATGCAATTCATCAGAGTTCATTTTTTTACGACACGTTATTTTTTCTGTGATTAATTCATCAAGATGAATGTGCTATTTTTGACAGCCCTAATGATAATGTTTAGAAATCCTGAACCTCATTTTCAAGGCATATACTTTCCATTTCAGTCCATCTCTAGGAATCTGATAAGATACAATCTCAGAGCCCGGTGTACATAATTACATGATAATTGCAGGAATCAGCTTTCGATATGAATACCTATGTTGTTAAGTGCTCTTACAGCATATATGCTGACTCGGTGTGTAATTATGATAGTAGGTAGACGGTACACTATTTAGGCACCTACATCGACATCGGAGACGGAACATTTACAGACACTTAGGCATTCAATTTTTCACAGCTATTACCATACATTTCCTGTGTTATGTCAATAAGGCTCTTTCCTTTATGTTACATGAGAAGTCATTGGAAAACAAATCCAAGATATTATTTTGACTAAGTCAAATTTCCTGAAGGCCAGAAGTTTACATAGACTTTGCTAGTATTTGGTGGCACAAACTTGAATTACGTTTTGGGGGGGTAGCCTTCCACAGGCATCTCAATACAAAAAAGGAGGAAAAAACTGGGGTAACTCATTCAGCTTTCTTAGTCGACTTGCTCAGATACATTTTCTTGGGGGCTGAGGACAAGGTTTTGTGATGGAAACTTAAATCCCTTCAGATTAAGCCTTTGACATTACGCTTAGAGCCACTGTCTGGATGGCAGACCCAGCTGTGAAAGAAGTTCTACATTTTTGCCTGATGTTTTGATGGGTTGCTTGAGCAGTTCTAGCTAATGATGCCATTTATCATCCGAAGTACACCAGTCCGCTTTTTAAAAAAAAATAAAAACCTTTATAACATGATGATGCCAGCTCCATGCTTCACAGTTGGGATGGTTTGCTTATGGTTTAAAGCCTCACTGTTTTCTCTCCAAAAAGAGCGCTAATCATTATGAGCAATCCGTTAAAATAGTGTTTTTCTTTCCATCACCTGCCAAAGCATGACGTTAGCTTTTTTTATGCTGACCTTAGGGTAAAGGGTTCCTTACCCACATGGCAGCCTTTCAGGAAAGACACTTTAACTGACTGATTCAGTTTTAATTTGTATAAGTATTTGTATTCTTGCCTTGGTGGTAGCTGCTCGTACAACAGCTAAGCAAGTGATCATCATACAAAGGCGTCTCATAGCGTATACATGCAAACCTTACCAACCAACTAGCTTACCCAACCCTGAGTTAATCAGAACAAGTGTTTTACATTCATTTATTCATATATTCATTTACTGAACCACTTACTCCTACTTTGGGTCTTGTGGAGGCTGGAGCCTATCTCAGCCAACTCTGGGCGGAAGGCAGGATACACCCTGTACAGCTTGCCAGTCAATCACAGGACCAACACACAAACATTGACACTCACACACCTAAAGGCAATTTGGAACAACCGATTATGACGTGCAGTGTTTTGCATGATAAAAGTAAAATGAAGCCGTGCGTAAAGCTCTGCGGGTGGGGTGTCCCTGTCTGCGAGTGGTAGCGCCCCCTCTGTGACATCACTTCAGAGTGTGTAGGTCATGTGACACACTGGTGGGACATCTTGACAGAGAAACAGAGTCTAGCTCCCAGCGTTTGTGTTGTTGGCATCCTTCTGCCTTCGGGAGACGATGGAGTAGCGCTTGCTTGCACTTTCGCGAGTGGCTATACAGCCTGACTCATGAGTGGCAATCTCTGCCACGCCTGCTACACGTGAGGGCTGACGGCCTAGCTTCCAGTAAAGCATTGATAACGGGTCTATCCAATTTCATGGGACATCCGACAACTAGTTGAAAAATATGTTGAGTTGGTTTTCTATGTAGGCATGTTCACTTTAAACAATCATCTCATGCAGGACAAGTGAAGAGAGTACGGAGTCTACCGGCGCTTTTGTATCGAAACAAAAAAAACATTTAGGTTTAACAGCGTCATGATCATGATATTATGGGTACATCCTCAGAAATTGTAACTATCAGCTCTAAAACCAGCACAGAGTACCCTTGAGTCTGTGAAGCCAATTACAGACAAAAGAAAGCAAGACATTACAGATAAAATTACAAAACCCACAGTGATGCACATTATCGTAATGAAACGCAAGGCGTTAAAAGATTAATTGAGACACTGGAGCGCAGTTACTCCATCCCTAAGCATTCTACAACCTCAGAAGTCCTCATTGGTATGCACAGCATTCCTCAGGACCGAGTTCTAACCCAGAAAAGAAGCTCTACAGCAGTGAGTTTGATGGCAAACATTCAACAGCCAGTGCTCATTTCATTATCAAAAAAATAACCAACTGGAGAAAACATTGGGCAAGAAGCTGAGGAGTCAGGTGAATTATCTGCCAATAATATTATTGTACTGTTATTCAACATTATATAATACATTCTATATTACATAATATTATTTAACAATATGGCGTCTGTTTATTTGGGCAGGTGTGTAGCTGTTAATTAAACCCTGACGTGGACCAAACAACAGGATGAAGACTTAGAAAGACGGAACTCTGTCCACTGTCAAGAGGACTCTGATCCAGTTTGTTTGTGGTATGAAAGCAAACGAACCAAATTTAGCATGGCAGATGTGTGATTTTAGCACAACTTCAAAAGCAGACCTACTAACAATTAATACAGTACAGTAATTTACATAGAGCACTGTTCTAGTAAATTCAGAACTAAAGCTGCTCCTTAGCTGTTATTACCCCCCCAACCACCCCACCCCCCACCCCACCCCCCCCAAGTGAAGCTCACTGTCTGTGTTTTGTTATCCAATATTATGGACCATCATAATTTAGGTTTAAGGGTTTTCTATAGAACATCAGTGTTCCTAGTTTAAAAAGTATTTTAAGTAGAAAAAGAAAAAGAAAAAACAAAGAAACCCCTCTTACAAGAAATCTTCTTCCAGTAAGTTCTGAACAAGAGCCTCATTCTGGGAGTGTGAACTTGATATATTCTCAGCACACACATACACTGAGCAAATATCAGCCAGGGTCAGCAGGCTGTTCTCAACCTGCTCACTAAAAGCTTACCTGAAGCTCTCAAAGCTGCGAGCACCGCGCAGGTCGGCATTCGTTTTTCTTTAACACACTCAGAGCATGTTTTCAGGTCTAGTGATATTGATATGGATGATATTGCACCCTTATGATTAGAAAAACGTTATATGCACTGATAGTCGCTATGAAATTTGAACAACAAATATAAATCCCAGCACTGAGAGGGCATTGTTTTTGAGCACTGGGGTTACACTGGAGATGGTCTCATTTCATGCCATGGATGCAGTGGTCAAAACTAATCAAAAGAGGCATGAGCCAACAAAAAAAAAAAATCATTCACAATTTTGGTAACATGGACACTTTAAACTATCTTCTCTACCCCCTGTCATTCTAGCCCTGCATCACCCCCACTACCCATGCAAAGCCCTTTCCATTCCTGAAATACCCTCACTGGACCTGTAATACCCTGACTACCCATGCAAACCCCTTTCCACCCCTGCAATACTCTCTCAAGTCCTGCAGTACCCCCACTACCCATGGAAAACCCTTCCCACCCCTGCTATACCCTCACTAGTCCTTTCGTACTTCAGTAGAGTACATTGACTCCAATACCCTGCATACTCAGAGAATACCTTCATTACATTTGAAACACACTCACTGCCCCTACCGTACCTTCAATACATCTAAAAATACCCTACCAACCACTGTTGTACCTTCATTACACTTGAAATACACTAAGTAAACCTCCACAACCCCTGTAATACCCACAATACCCATTCCCTATCCTAAATACACCAGCAACGCACCTTCAATATTCATATTTAATACTCTGCGCTAAACTTCACTACCTCTGCAATAACCTCCCTACTCCAGCAAAACTGCTCTACACCTGCAATAGTCTCACTATCCATGTAGTGCCTTCACTACACCTGCAATACCCTTCCAACCTTGCAAGATTTTCCCTGGAACCCATGCGTTTTCATTTTATTACCTTCCCATAATGTGTGTATAGGTTCACCACATTTTATACACAGTTGACTGGGAACAACCAACATCCTTTGCACATTTCCTGCTGAACGTCCTTCTTCAAATCGTTTTATTATCCTCTGCATTGTTTCAATTGACAGGCCTTATGTTGAGCTTTTAACTGAAGAGTAACGTGCATTTTTAGCCTTTGTCTTGCTTGGTAACGTGAATCTAGTATGATAACTTTTCAACAAATTTTCATGTTTTGAAATGCACTTGAGCAAGGTACCTAATGCCCCCAACTGCTCTCAGCATGTGTGCAGAGTCCAATCTCACCTTGTAGAATTAATACTATATATTAAAAAAGAAGCACCATGCAAAGGTGTACGAGTTCACTGAAGTGAAGGAGAGAAAAAAGAAATGAACTGCAGCAAAGTGCATTCGAACGGTGTGATAAGTTTCACAAAGACAGTCCAAAGCAGATTAGACAAATTTGTCGACTTTAAATAATGTGTGTACTCATCCCAAGGACGGGGGTTCAAGCCTCACTGTCAACGGGTTCTCACTGCTGTCCCCCCAGTGCAGCTAACTGAGTTATCAAAGGCCAGCCATGTCTCTCACTGTCTGTGGTGAGAGGCATGTAAAAGAACCATTGCTGATTTTCGTCAAGAGTAGGCTGCATTGCCGTCAGCGTATTTCTGCCCTGCGATGGCCTGGTGAGCTGGGTCCAGGGTGTACTCTGCCCTCGCAAAGAGTCGGCTGAGATGGGCACCAGCCTCCCCGCGACCCTAATTAGGATTAAATGGTTCAGAAAATGAATGATTGAATGATATGTGTGTGTGTGTGTGTGTGTGTGTGTGTGTGTGTGTGTGTGTGACTGACTAATAAAATGATTCTGAGATAATGTGTTAAGGTATTCATTCTCTACATGTGTTCATGTTTAAGTGACACACAGCTATTACCAAAAATTAATACAGATCATTTCCATGCACGGGTATCTGTATCAGCAGGTATTGGAAGGTCAAGGTATACGAATGGAAAAAATGGTAACAGAACATCTCTAGCTGAAACTGTGACAAAAAGGTGACTTAAAGGGTACCTGTGGAAATCCAAAATCCAGAAAATAGGGGTACGGGAAATCGAGGGTGAAGTGTACGTGTGTAAGTTCTTTTTTTTCATCACCTAAAATGTCCCACGCTGATAGGTCTGCTTGTTTACTTGCACTAGACAACCCGGTCCAACGAGGTCACGTCACATCCGGGGGAAAATAATTGCTCCGCATTGGTTCAGCCTCTGCTTTGCCCAGTTTAGAGCGTTTTATGGTCATTTATGTTAAAATAAGCTCTGTATCACTTCAACATATTACATTATGCATAAATTATGCTGTAAGGATGACCTGTGCCGGTGCTCTTTAATTATTGAAATTATAGTGACCATATTTTGTTCTTTTAACTTAACATCCTTTGCTTCTTTTCATATGCAATTCTTCTATACAGGGTGAGCATTTGGTGCTCATTCATTTGCATACACTTATAACTTGCCAAGGCTTGTTAACTTCCTATTAGTGACCATGATTGATTATAGCTGGTAGCATCTCTGTTCTAACATAAAAAGGGTTTGTTAGGCAACATTCAATGGATTAATTCATTCATTCATTCATTCATTTTCTGAACCGCTTAATCCTAATCAGGGTCGCGGGGAGGCTGGCGCACATCTCAGCCGACTCTGGGCGAGGGCAGGTTACACCCTGGACAGCTCACCAGGCCATCGCAGGGCCAACAGTCACACATCCATTCGCACTCACACTCACACCTAGGGGTGATTTGAAACAGCCAATTAGCCTACTG
>JBCNYH010000014.1:16322136-16332934 GCA_039654325.1 Tandanus tandanus
CGGCTGAGATGGGCGCCAGCCTCCCCGCGACCCTAATTAGGAATAAGCGGTTCAGAAAATGAATGAATGAATGGTTGTCCCATGTCCGTGCCTGAGTTGATGCTGATTTGGCTGTTAAGTATCACTGATTTTCATCATGACAGGCACTATTAAAAGGCCAGATTTATTCATAACGGAAAAAAAGAGGCTCATAAAATACCAGTCAGACTCACACAGAATAAACACACAATCTAACTCTGGTAGGCAGACAAACTTTTGCAGAGCAAAACAATACCAACATAAACACAGACGATTCATTTACTGATTCATTCTTTCATTTTCGGAACCGCTTAATCCTAATTAGGGCTGCGAGATAATGAATCTCTTGCTATACATTATCCTGCTTATTACTTGTATACTTATATAATATCAATTTAAAAAATTGTGTTATTGTTTTAAAGCTGGGGTTGGTAAATTTTTAGCTGTATATACAAACTCTTATATTGGTTGAAATGGTTTTTACACCCTGACAGCAATCAGTAATTTATTACAGATCTGAAAAATGTCTGGAAAAAACCCTGTCACCTTTAGCCACTGTAATCCTGTATTAATCCTGTATAAACGCCTTGCCGTCCTCTGGGAAATATCCAGCTCTCCATGATCGGGCGTGACCCTTCCATAAACTGACCTGCAGTTTGAGTGCTTGTTGAGGGGGGGTTGGTTTTGGAAGGGCCTCCAATGAATATCATAATTGACCAATCCGAATCTAGTATTCAGTTGAGCCATTTGATTGTAATATAATGTGATACACTTGGGAGTGAATTATTATCTCAGATGACACTGGGCGAACAGCTCGCCAGACCATCGCATGGCAACATATATGCAACCATTCACAGTCACACCTAGAGGCAATTAGAAACAGTCAATTAGCGTAATGTGCATGTCTTTCGACTGTGGGAGGAAGCCGGAGTACCCGGAGGAAACGCGCGCAGGCACGAGGAGAACTCCGCACAGAAACACCCGAGCCCAGGACCCGAAAACAGGACCTTCTTGCTGTGTGGCGGACATGCTAACCACTACACCACCATGCCGCCTTGGGGTGTATATGTTCCAGATTCTAAATTGCTGCATTGTACCTTCCAAAAGAGATTTCTCAGTGCTGATGCTGAATTGTGTGCTGTTACAGTGCAGAGGACTTTGAAGAGTGGTCTGAGCTTGGAGGTGGTACAGGCACTGAGTCTTCAATGAAAGTACCAGAAATATTCACTGTTTAAGAAGTCAAGAATTAGCAGTTGAGAGCTGCAAGATCTGAGAACCGGGAACCAGAGTGTGGTGAGGACGTTTCCCAGATGCCTGCTAAGGATGCTGTAAGCTAAGTATGATATGGTAACTGCTTTTCTGGGCAAATTAATTTACATTTTATAGTCTTTATTCATTAAGAAGTCTTAGTAAAATAAAAAGTGGGTCATATTCTTTTATTATTATTATTATTATTACTATTATTATTATTATTATTATTATTATTATTATTATTATTATTATTTATCAGAACACTTGATAGTATTGTGGATGTAACAATACTTTGTGTTTTGGTTATGGTTGTTCTAAATCCACACCATACGCGTAAATATCACTGCTACACCAAAAAAATTTTTGTGACACTTCTTCAGTTCCCTAGCTTTTTTAATTCAGTGACAATGCTGAAGAGCTAAAATAGTATATTTGCACAAAAGAAGGGCGTATGAGGAGTCCTCTCACTAACACACAGTCACTCTGTGGTTATGCTGTGCCAGATTATATGGTTTCATTTGTGACCCTCCATTTTCAAATGGAAATGCATGTGTTTGCTTCATCCTGAATGTATTACTGTAGGTGTGGGACACTGTTGAGATCCAGTCCTTACTCTTAACCACTTCAAGAACACACATGCAAACTCCTTACTGCAGATTCAAGTGTTCTTAAAAATCCTTTTATGTGTGGCTATCTATGACCCTGAACAATGACTCTAAATGCAGAAAATAAGGTGTCTTTAGAGATATTGTTTTCATGCATTATTTGATGGACATCCGTAATTGAGTGCTAAGGTTTAAATGCCTTTCAGATGAAATTAAGAACATGGCGAATCATAATGAATACTAACAAAAGGCTCATTCATTCGCAAAACTGCTTAGTCCTACTAGGGTCACCTGGAGGCTATTTGAACTGACTCTGGGCAAAGTTAAACACCTGAACAGCTTGCAAGTCCATTATGGGACCAACACACACACACACACACACACACACACACACCAAGGGGAAATTTGGCTGCGGCAACATGGATTTGAACTTGTTATCCCCAGGTTGATAGCCATGCACCTTGTCGGTGCACCACTCAGGAGCCAGCCTATGCAAGCACAGGGAAAACCCTCACCAACCAAGGATCTTGTTACGGTGAGGTGGATGTACTAAACGCTACGCCACCAACAAAAGGTAGCCTTTCTGTATGTGAAATGCACTGACTGAACTTCTTTATTAGGAACACCTGTTCACCTGCGGATCCTTTCAATTATCAAATCAGCCAGTCGTGTGGCAGCAGTGCAGTATATAAACGCTGGGTCTAAATTCCAGTTCCAATCACTCGACGACCCAATCACACTTGCATGACTAAGCTGGCCGATTTGAAAGGCTCATTCAAACGCACCAGAGAAATGCAGCTTCATTTTTTTCAAGCCATGAAGACTCCAATTATTCCATGTGGACTTTACCTATGCTCTTTCTTCATCACTGCTTGATAGAAATGATGTGTGCTTGTTCACCACGTATGTGGTTACATCACAAAAAAATTACATACAGTTGCTTGGATACTGAAAATGGGTAAACTTTCTTAGGGGGGCTCCACAAAACCCTTATTTGTCATTTCCTCACTGCTTGATTCTCACATGAACTGGACGTTCTTCTGGTCCATCTTTGCCGGCCGGCCCAATTCTTTTATTTGTGCATTAAGGAGCAAGAAACGATTAGTAAGGATTAGTAAGGATACACCAGACATCAGATGTTTTTGCACATCTGGGCGAGGGCTGGGTACACCCTGCGATGGCCTGACGAGCTGTCCAGGGTGTACCCCACCCTCGCCCAGAGTCGGCTGAGATGGGCGCCAGCCTCCCCGTGACCATAATTAGGATTAAGCAGCTTAGAAAATGGAAAAAATGAATGGGTTTGAGTAACTAAAGTGCAAGGTTGAGATGCAAGTGAGGGAACCGAGGATGCAATTTAAAGGTTTTGAGATGCAGCCCTAGAGATCAACGGTTGGGCGTAGTGGTTAGCACGTCTGCCTCACAGCAAGGAGGTCCTGGGTTTGAGTCCCAGGCTCGGGCGTTTCCGTTTAGATTTGTCCTCATGCTTGTGTGGGTTTCCTCCGGGTACTCTGGTTTTCTCCTATAGTCCAAAGACATGCATGCACATTAGGCTAACTGGCTGTTCCAAATTGCTACTAGGTGTGAGTATGAATATGAATAGTTGTGTGTGTTGTCCTGTGATGGTATGGTGAGCTGCTCAGGGTGTACCCCACCTTCCTCCAGTGTCGGCTGAGATATGCTCCAGCCTCCCCGTGACCCTAGGAGTTTTTGTTGTTGTTGTTGTTGTTGTTGTTGTTTTTTACCCCAGTCTCCCCTGCAGCTCGTTCTACGTTATCGACAATTCCCAGTTTGTCCAGAAGGGGTCGTGATTTAACCACATACCATATTATATAGAGTGACAACTGAGTGCTTTTCTTTCATTTAGCTTATTAGGAAAATTTCCAGTGAGTGTGGGTTTTTTTTTTTTGTTTGTTTGTTTTGTTTGTTTTTTCCTTTAATTATTTTTTATTTATTTATTTATTTTTTTGTTAAGGTTATTTAGGAATATTTATTTTTTAAAAATCCAAGTTTGGATTTTGCCACTAATTTAGGTCACATTATTTGCCACACAATAATATCTAACAATGTTTACAAATAGGTTTATTACTCAGTAGTATGCACAAAAGGCACTGATGCGGATTGGTGTGCACACTGGTCACTATTTACTACCCTAGTATGTGCTCTGGGCTAAACCTGCGTGCTCTCTGTGTGCGCATGCGCACATGCCGGTCGTACCTTCGTGAGTTACCGGCGGCCACCGTGGTGTTGATGTTCACCGGTATCACCGGGGCGGCACACAAGCGCGATGGAGACGCGTCAGCGCTGAGAGTAGATCCATAAGCAGAAGATGCTCTCCCTGAGTGTGCTGTTGCTTGTCAGTGCTGCTGTCAGCGGGGCGGTGACTGACCGACACACGAATGGAGCGGCTCCGGCTCTGACTCCGGCTCTGACTCCCTCTCCGTCCCGCTCCGGTGCTGAGGAGTCCGTGCGCCCCGGGCTCGCTTTGGCCCGCTCGGCAGAGCACCCGGCCCCGACTACGGTCCCCAGTGAAGCGTCTCATCACCACGGAGGAGGTTATAAGATAGTGCAGTGGGAATGGAGCTACGTCCAGACCCCGTACATCATAGCCATCTGGCTCCTGCTGGCCAGCGTCGCCAAAATATGTAAGTGAAAAATGGCGTGTTGGTTGACGGTTCGAGTCCCGTCTTGGCTGTGTGAAGTTTGCCCTTGCAGTGCGGCTCTGTGCTGGATCAGCTGCACATAAGGTTATTGCGCGTCTGGGGACTTTCAGGCGTCTGGAAAGTTGTGTGATGATCATTTTAGGGGATTGATTTTACGCAAACTGCGTGCGCAAAAGCTCAGGTTTTCTCTTTAACCTGCGGCTCCTACTGTATATACAACACCTACATTTATATACAATTATATAGATTAATATACACACACACAGCCTGATCTTTCAGTGATCAATCAGAATTCTCCAAACTGTATGATGCAGGAATACAGCAATACAATATATAGGATATATATCACTTTATATATGTTATGTATTATTATTATACATGCATTATCACTGTGTGGAGTGTGGCGTTTGCATGTTCTCCCCGTGCTTGCAAGGGTTCCTCCGGGTACACCGGTTTCCTCCTACAATCCAAATTGACATGCACATTAGGCTGATAGGCTCTTCCAAATTGCCCCTAGATGTGAGTGTGGGTGTGAATGGTTGTGTGTATGTGTTGGCCCAATGATGGTCTGGCTTTTGCCAAATGTTGGCTGAGATAGGCTCCAGCCTTCCCACGACCCCGGTAAGAGTTAAGCGTTTCGGCAAGAGAGTGAGTGATATTTGCTAACTTCAGTCCATTCTTGTTATTCGGTACACTTTAAAATCTTTTGGTCTGCTGATGGGAAAACTCCAAAGGCTGTTGCTGAATAGTTCCCAAAACACAGTGCTGATTCAATTCAGTGACATTCACCGAACCAAAGCCAAATAATTGCTTTCGGGAACATAAAACAAGCAAACTCAGTTGAGATTTTTCCAGTTCTATTTTTTTACATATTTTAACCATGACAGAGGCAGGTCAGGTTACTGTCATGCTCTCCACAAGCAAAGCGTAAGCACTGTGTAATGTTTGCCTGTTTGTTTTAATTCATTCAGTTTTAGTATATACTACATGGAGACACAAGAAAAGCAAACTAAAATGAGATTTGTATGGTTTACTTTTCTTCGTTTAAAGCATGGCAATAGTGGCGCCACCTACTCGGAGTTGCTTCGATTCAAGCATTATCCACTCAGGATAATATATATTATCCCCAGTGAATCAATCAGATCATGCTGTTGTTGTGTCATATATATTTATGTCTGTTAGCTGATGCATGTTGAGGATAATGTGGAAATGGTTTGCCTTCAGTGAAAATTAAGTACTTAACTATACCGTTCGGGGTATAATGTCTTGTCACTAGGGCAGTTCTCTCTATATATACCATTACATATTGACAACATACGTAATGTGTACTGTCTTTGGCCTAAAAAGGTACATATCGTTACCTTGAGTCCGATAATTTGTCCTAGTGTAGAAAGGGACTCCTACTCTACCCCTTTCAGACAGAGTCTTACAGGTTGATATTTGATTGCTCCGTTCATTCATTTAACAATTCTGCTTGTTATTTTGCAAACAGCAACTATTTTGAATTTCTTTGTGGCTGGGAGAGATTTGCGAGGCAAAATCCTTGATTGTCTGTCCAATAATGTTCGATACACTCCTCTCTCCGGTTCTCTTTCTGCTGTGTCTTTTTTACTCATTAGCGAAGCTTTCAATGCTGACTTCACCACCACCATTTCCCTCATTCTCAGAGATACTCTTTCCCTATCTCTCTTTTTCTCTCTGTGTTATACTAACATACTCCTCTACACACATATATTTATTTTACCTAATGATCTTTGCGGTAGACTCGAACGTCTAACTTAATTTTTATGGTTGCTTGGAAGCTGGAACTCCTGTTAGCTGCTATACTGAGCTCATCTCATCTGATCATGAAGGGATGCTGCTCTTCCTCCCTGTGTAGCTGCTCCTGGAAATAACACTGTGTTTTACAGGTTAGCTGCTGGGTTGAGGATAATTCTGCGGGATTATGTTGATTAAAATTACAGTAACATTAACCATTAATAAAATACTTAGTAGCCGCTCCGTATCAAGTGAGTGTCATGAGTGGCACAGTGGCTCTGGGGTTAGTACTATCTCCTCACAACAAGAAGGTTCTGGGTTCGAGTCTCACAGTTGATAAGGGCTTAGGCGTGTGAAGTTTGCCTGCGTCCACTTGTTGTTTCCACTGGGTACTCTGGTTTCCTCCTACAGTCCGTAGACATGCACCTTAGGTCAACTGGCAACTTAAAAGAAGTACCGAGAGGTGTGAACGGGTTGTTTGTGTTTGTGAAAGCACCGTGATGGATCTGCTGAAGGTGTTACTTTAGCCGCATTATTTACATGACTGATTTGCATATTAGATCAATACACTTTTTTTTTGTTGGTTTGTTTGGGGTTTTTGTGAGAGTGGGCAGGAAACAGGCAGATAAGCAGGTAGGTGTTTTTTATGCATGAATTTGTGTTATTTGTGCAGAAACTCTTCATCAGTGTCAATTTCTGGACATAGGAATTCTGGATGTTTTAGGTTGACAGATGATTCTTAATTCAAAAACACATTTGGATGTTTAAAAACTTGTGTAACTGGATCTCAGATGGCGCTACTACCTACCAATGGCATACACGCTATCATGTCTTTGCTGCTCTTGTCTTAAGAAGAACCCTCCACCCAAATATCTGTTCCGCAGTGGTTTGATGGTGGAATGCACGGATGAATCTTAATCTTTGGCTGCCATAAGTGGTATCCTACTACATGTCAGCAAGGACTGCAGACCACAGTTAGGCCATCTGTCAAAGACTGAACCACTAACAGATATGGTTTTAATTCTTCATTCTTACAGAATGTTTATATCATGTATCATTAGCTAATATGATTATGGGACAACTCATAACCTGACTGTTCAGGTGTGTGTGGCATTTTTCACTCACTCATTTGCCGAACCACTTAATCCTACTAGGGTCACTGGGAGGCTGGTGCCTATCTCAGCTGAGATTGAATGAAGGTAGGGTACACCCTGAACAGCCCACCAGACCATTGCAGGACAACACATCTAATGGCAATCTGGAAAAGCCAATTAGCCAAATGTGCATGCTTTTGGACTGTGGGAGAAAACCGGAGTAACCAGAGGATTCCCATGCAACCAAAGGAAGAATCTGCCAACTGGACATACTAACCACTACACCAGCATGCCACCCTGGCATTTTCCAACACTAAATTATTCCTGTTAGTGTAGTACTATGCATTAAATAGTGTGTAAAGCTGCAGTTTCTATTTTGGTCCACCTGTGAATACTACTTTTCCTGGACGCTTGGACATATTACAGTAGACGGATCGAGTGAATCTCACTCCTTGGCACAGCATTGAACACCCAAAACAGCACTTCTACTTATTTTCAGTGAGTCATGCTTAATCAGCAGAGGCACTTTATAGGGAAAAGGAGACTACCCGTGGACCTGCACAGGGGTCGTATTGTAAAAGAAAAATTCCAGTGGCACTGAGTAGGTCTCACCTTGAACTGCACTGGAAATCTCTATAATATAAAGATTTAGGCACTGCCTAAAAGCTGAGCTCTGAAAAAAATGAACTTCTCCTGATACAAGGTTTCAGTGTGAATTTGTTGTTTAAAAAAGTGTATTTTATTTTATGACCTGAAGCAAGTAACAGTTTGGAGGGAAAGATGGAGTCGAAGAAGTTACCATCACTCAGACATTCATTCCCATTACGACGGTTATATATCGGCATGCGCAATATCACCACAGGGTTCCCATGTGTACACGTACGTACGGATGGACGGACACAATGTTTGCGACACAAAAAAAATCAAATCTACGCTATACTAATTTCTCTTAAGCATGGTGCTCTGCCGAGCTCCACTATGATCCAGGAAGTTATAAAATCCATTAATGTTCACATTTTTTTGTATATATATTTTTGATATACTGTATTAATCCCGGAAGGGAAATTATTGCATCCGCATTTAACCTATCCAAAGTGAGCACACACATACACATAAACAGTGAGCACACACACACTTGGAGCAGTGGGCTGCCACACACACTGGGGCGCCCGGAGAGCAGTTGGGGGTTAGGTGCCTTGCTCAAGGGCACTTCAGCCATTAATGTGGAGAAAAAGAAGGTGCAGCTCACTCCCCCACCGCCACACATTTTTCTTGCTGGTTCGGGAATCGAACCAGCGACCTTTCGGTCCCAAAGCCGCTTTTCTAACCATAGGGCTACAGCTGCCCCCATATAATGCAAAGTAGCATAATTAAATATTTAGACATTGTCCAAGATTGTAAGATGAAATATTTTTTGCTCCCTCTATCTCTTTTGCTGAAATATGAAACTGATAAAGATTAGCTTTATTGTATTCTCATTTATTGAGCATTTAGGGTTGTGCTTCACCGGTTTACTGGTAAAGCTCATTGAGATCAGATAAACATAGTCATACTTTTCCGTTTATAATATCATAAGACTTTATTAGCTACACACGATAACGTTGTCCCTGTTTTTCACTGTGAATATTTAAAGTATGTTCATTAGATGAATGCAGTTAATAATAGTTTTATAGTACTGTACTAGATATTGAAGTAGATTATGTTTATCTTTATTGCAGTCCAGCCACATTACCAATTCTCATTTTCACTACACTTAATCTATATAAAATGATTTTAAAAATGTAATTGGAAGTAGTTTTGCACCGGCACAAAAAGGCAGAGTGCTGTTTGCCGGCTGAACCGATTTATAGGGTCATGGGGAGGCTGCAGTCTATCTCGGCCTTCCATGGGCGAAGGCAGGGTACACCATAAACGGCTCGCCAGTCCATCGCAGGGCCAATACACACAACCACTCACACCTAGGGGCAATTTGGAGCAGCCAAGTAGCCTAATGTGTATGTCTGTGGACTGTGGGAGGAAACCAGAGTACCCGGAGGAAACCCACAAAAGCACAGAGAGAGAATATCCAAATCCACACAGAAACACCTTCGCCAAGTCTGCACTTCGAACCGAGGACCTTCTTGCTGTGAGGTGGACGTACTAACCACTACTCCACCGTGCCACCTTTTAATAGGGTCATAATTTAGTTGAAAAAGGAGGTTGACCGAGCATGAGCAACTTTGGTAATTATAGAAATAGGAACCCATTTTGATGCATGTCCTGCACAAAGACTCTTGCTTTAGCCCTGCAGTTAATGACCAGGTGTGGTAGGTGTTTTAAAGCTAAAAATAAATGACCAAGCTGTGCTGGGTGCTGACGTTCTTGGATTGTTGCCACACCCAGAGAGTTTACATCCTCTGCTGGTTCATAGTCACTTCACCCCTTCCTGTGGACATGCCACATCACATGCGCATGTTCAGAAAAGCAGGTTCTCAGTGGTACATCAGACATAACCGACTGCAGCTTTAATCTTCTCGTGATGCGTTATCCAGGAACAGAAGGATATTGGCAGTGGAAAAAGCCATTGGCGAATTTCTACAGATGCATGATGATGGACACAGTCTGTCTTTTTATTTAATGGTGTAAAGTGAGGACAAATAAACAGCACTGTTCTATGTGAGCTCGCTCACTCACTCACCAATCACCTGCTTCATAGCTTTTTCACTTTATCGCCATTCCCAATTTCTAATTGTGTTGCTGGTGAGCCGTGTTGCTTGCGTGGGAGTGTTTGGCGTTCAGCCCACAAGCAAACAGAGACATTTTCTATTTTAGAACCCTCTCTCTCTCTCTCTCTCTCTCTCTCTCTCTCTCTCTCTCTCTCTCTAGACTTCATTTCTACCAGCAGTGCCATCAAAATTCACTGTGAATATTTGTATTGCATTTGGAAAGAAGGCCACGGAATTGTAATGCCTAAATCACCTGCATGTTTCTCTCCTGAATGTCAGAGTTGAATACACAAACAGTTAAGGGAACAAGTTTGTATCCCTCATGGTTCTCTTAAAGGTAAAGTAGGGAATATACCTACACTATATGACCAGCAGTGTTATATAATGAAATTTTCAGGAGAGCGCTTTAAAGTTTTAAGGCTATAAAAAATCAGTATGATTCATATTTCAGTGTCTTCAGTCTCCCTGAAGACTTCTCCTAGATACTTTTTTTGGCCTAAATTGCTGCGTTGATGGGACTTTGGCATTTTGCCAAGATTTGCGATTTAGGACTTAGCCAGAAGAACTGCAATAAACCTGGGTTGAAATGTAATTTTTCAGTGCAACAGTGGTCTGAGTACAAATGTCCAGGAAATATTCAATTCAATTCAATTCAGTTTTATTTGTATAGCGCTTTTTACAATTGACATTGTCACAAAGCAGCTTTA